>JAFFST010050092.1:197055-208149 GCA_022414735.1 Noturus placidus | reverse complement strand
ACACACACAAACACACACACACACACACACACACACACACAGACTCACTGTCCTCTCTCCATTACAATATTTTCACACTACTGCAGTACTGCAGCTTTAAATCTCCTACAGGTCATCACTTGTTGTGCCAGAGTAAGAGCTCCTGAGACCCCAAGTCCCACACTGGAAAGAAAACAGGGCGACTGCAGCAGAAATATAACAACAGAGGACTGGACAAACGAGGCACAGCGAGAGAGGCAGACAGAGATGGATGACGCTAGGTCTGTTGAGATGAGCCTCATGAAAAAAGAACAGAAAAAAGGCAAAAGGAGAAAGCGGATGAAAGGAAAGAAAATAAACGACAGGCATTTTATTAAGGTGGGAAGGAAGGAAAGAAGAGAGACAGGTGTGGCAGAGTCGGCAGAGATGGAAGGACGGCTATTAATGTTTGAGATGAAGGGAGTGGAAGTGGAGGAGACAATGAGAGAATGATGGATGAGGAGGCAAGTGAGAGGGGAGGAGAAGCTCATGCAAAGCGAACATGTGCAAGACACGAAAAAGAGGAGGGTCAGGAAAAGTGTGAGCAATGTAGAGAGAGAGAGAGAGAGAGAGAGAGAGAGAGAGAGAGAGAGACTACAGTGGTGTGAAAAAGTGTTTGCCCCCTTCCTCATTTCCTGTTCCTTTGCATGTTTGTCACACTTAAGTGTTTCGGAACATCAAACCAATTTAAACAATAGTCAAGGACAACACAAGTAAACACAAAATGCAATTTGTAAATGAAGGTGTTTATTATTAAAGGTGAAAAAAAATCCAAACCATCATGGCCCTGTGTGAAAAAGTGATTGCCCCCCTTACTATAACTGTGGTTGTCCACACCTGAGTTCAATTTCTCTAGCCACACCCAGGCCTGATTATTGCCACACTTGTTCACAATCAAGGTATCACTTAAATAGGAGCTGCTTGACACAGTTCATACCACTGCTAGGTGGTGAACACACACTGGCAGGCTGTCATAACAGTTAGACTCCAGCAGATCAGACAGGGCAGAGTGCAAAGTCAAGAAAATGCACTCATACTATTAATAATATTATTACTAATAATGGATATTATAATAATGATGGACGTTATAATAATATGAATCAATATAATTGCTGTTATAATTATTTTTCCTATTATTATGAATTTTACTCAAGCATTTTTATTTTCAATCCTGTTTCTGATTGCCCTCTTGGCCATAAATTTAATATGACTGAATTACATGATTAATATATAACCAAAGTAGGTCTTAAATATGCAGTGAATGTGCACCTGTCAGATTGCAAAGTGTTTAAACATTATTATTATTATTATTATTATTATTATTATTATTATTATTATTATTATTTTCATCATTATAATTATTTCATTATTATCATCCATCCATTCATTAATTTTCTTTACCCTTATCCTACACAGGGTCAGGGGGAGCCTGGAGCCTATCCCAGGGAACTTGGTATGGGTTGTGGTGGATCCAGATCGTGGGATTATTGGACACCCTGTATGGGACACCAGACCATCACAGAGCACCATGCACAATTAACACACTCTTTCATACCTAGGGGCAATTTAGAGCAACCAAGCCACCCACTGACATGCTTTTTGAAGGCTGAATGAGCACAAATTCTCACAGCCACATTCCAAATTCCAAACACACACACACACGTGCGCGCAACACACACACACACACACACACACACACGTCATGCATCATGCATGATCATACCAAAAAAGCTTATTGAACAGACTTGAACTGAGAGAGAGAGAGAGAGAGAGAGAGAGAGAGAGAGAGAGAAAGAGAGAGAGAAAGAGAGCACACAGACACATTTTCCCCCCCATTTGGCCTGCAGTGCCCCATAATTGTACTGAAATCCTTTCCACACTGACTGACTCTCTCATCCCATCATTGTCAACACAGCCTGCAGGAAAAACAGAAATATACATATAGGTGCCATCCATTCATATGACTAATATGTAATTAACACTGCATACTGTGTTTCGAGGTTTGCACTCAGTTTTGCTCTGATGAGAGCTGTCATGTCCAGTGACAGGGTCCAATTAAAATCAGGACACGTATCATTGCCCTGTTGAAGGTCTGTGACAGAATCATCTGTTCATCTTCTCAATCTTCATTCTGTATCGTTATAGATAATACACACATCCTGTGCCTCTTATTATAGTGTGACACACATACACACACACACACACACTTACAGAATGATGCTGTGGTGCTGACAGGTTAGTGTGGTTCTTCTATAAGTCTGGTACTGAATTATAGATCATACACAGTTATCCATTATTAAGAGGAATGTTAGAAAGCAAAGTGCAGTGTACAGAAGCAAAAAGTACTCGAGGCTAAGAGTGAGACACACCACAGGGTGTGTGTGTGTGTGTGTGTGGGTGGGTGAATGTGTGTATGGTGAATGTGACAGTGACAATAAATGGTGAAGAAAAAAATGAGTATCAAATATATATAGTGGTTGATTTACCATTATAAAATATGCAATGCTGTAATGGGGCGGCTGTGGCTCAGTCGGTAGAGCGGGTTGTCCACTAATCCACTAATCGTGAGGTTGGTGGTTCGAATCCTGGCCCGGGTGATCCCATGCCGAAGTGTCCTTGGGCAAGACACTGAACCCTAAGTTGCCCCCGATGGCAAGCTAGCACCTTGCATGGAAGCTCTGCTACCATTGGTGTATGAGTGTGCACTTGTAAGTCGCTTTGGATAAAAGCGTCTGCTAAATGAATAAATGTAAATGTAATGTAAATGTAATAAAACACCAGCCACTATATTCTCATACTTTTACCAGCATGCACTACATATTCATACATTTTGATTCACAATCCCACTTCGATTGTCATCTTAGCCTTTGAATTAAATATTAAAGGCTTCAGAAAGTGATTAATGAAAGTAGATATCGAACATCGAGTGAATAAGAAGCCTAAAAATAATAAGAATAAAAAAATAATGAAACAATAAAACATGGTGGAAAGCATGTGCATTTATGTAGTGACAAGAGGAAGATTCATTTCATCTATGTGCTGCTTTCTGAGATTAATTCTAATGAAATCAGCAGAAAGAACAGTAGACTGACCGTTGACCACTTAAACAAGACATCTGTCCAATGATGAGCTTCCCAAGAGTCACTAAATTTTATTCAGATGTTCAATTCAATCCAGTTGAATTGAATTTCATATGTATAATGCTTCCAACAACAGACATCATCACAAAGCTGCTTTATAGAAACAGGTGACTATGGTAAGGAAAACCTCCCTGAGATGACATGAGGAAGAACCCAAATCCATATCTTGGGGTATGTCTCAACCAGCTTCCTAGTTCGTTAGTCAAGGCACTGATCAGGGAGTCGGCCATATTACGGCATGTCTCAATCATTCATTCCCCAAAAAATTCCACAATGCACTGGAATAAACCAGGTCGCATCGATGCTCATTATGTTCCCTTATTGGAAATAACGTCAGGTTTTCTGAAGCCTCCCAGCTTGAAATAAAAATGGTAGACGAACTCTCAGCCAACTTCTTCTACAAATGTACATAGCTTGTTATTGTTGTTAGCTCCCAAATGATTACTTATGTTAGTGCTTTTTTAACTTCATTTAACATTCCCTATATACAGTTTCTTTGAGTCTAATTGACTTTTAAGTGTGTAATGATTTTTTTCAAAATCCACTAGCTTGTGTATGATCTTGCTTGAAGTATCATGACAGAAACACATGTGATTAAGCTAACAAATTTGTATGACATATAAAACTTCAATATTTTTACGTTTTGAATTTTTGGTGACGTTTATTTACAATGCGACTATGCAGCTGGAAATTGAGTTGTCAGTGTCCCAATGCATAGTGAGCCAGGGTCCTGACCAGTGCCCAAACTCATATACATGATATACTGATTCACAACCTAGGGAGCTAGGGAGCTGATCGAGACACAGCCTTGGTGTCACTGGATAGTGGATTTAGAAATCATTACATCAGTAGAAGAGTAAAGGCAAGAATGTTCAGTATGAGCAGAGTCCTGGGATGAGGACAGCATAGTCTTTATGATTACAGTAGCAGTATGACTACAGTATCCACGTGAGATTATCTACTGAAACAAAAGATGTGTCTAGGTATAATCCTGGACTTCCTACACACAGCAAGTTCATATAAAATTAGTTAAATAACTCAAACTACCAAAACCCTTGATTATGGCAAGAAATGAATTAGCTCACAAACCACTGAGACTGCTTGTTTTCCCAGAACACCTTACATTGATAAAAAATACAATGACCCATTGATTTTATTCATTATTCATTAATTCAATGTTGTTGGAACAAACATACAATCGATGCATGTGTATGAGTGCATGCAAATTTCAACCTTGCTTAGCTCATATTAATTCACGAAAGAGAATATTCAGTCTGTTCTATCCTAACATTAGCTTGTTAGCCGAGTCATTTTCAAGTCACTCTTGACATATCTCGACACACTTATTTTTCTTCAAAGCATGTTTTTTGCTCCACTTTTTCCTCGTCATTTCCCACATTTGACTTTTGAATTTCTCTGCACACAAAGTCATAGTATTTGGCCCAGATAAATTTTTATAAGATGAGAGCAGATAATCATCACTGAAATCACAATTTAAATATCTACCTATTAAATAAACCAGAAGGAGTGATGGAAAATGGGTGTGCACTGGGAAATAGCTACATTCACAACTTATATCCTTACTGTCCACTTTGTTAGGAACACTAATAAACACTAATAAAAAAATATCTGATTTCTATCACCAAAAAGTGGTTTCTGCCTGCAGAACTGTCATAAACAGATCACTAAGCCACATCCTAAATTATCTGCCAAAGTGTCTGGTAAACTATCAGCAGTGAATTTTAGCCATAATTAGTGGGTGGGCAGGTGTTCATTTCAAACCCTATTCCTGATCCAGCTAAACAAGGTCAGTAGACTGCTGGGTAAGCACCTCAGGAACTAAATAAAACTCTCCTGCATTGAGAAGCTCTGCCTTAATTATCACTGGAGGAACATTAAACAGGATTCATCTTAACAGTTTCCACACCGAAAACACACAGTGACCTTTGATGTCTGCCTCTGCCCCATCACTGAAGCCAGTAACGCCACGCTGAGGCTTCTCTACCATCAAGCCAATTAGCACAAATGCATGTTAAGCTTTTAACTGAGACCCAGTGGAGTGTGCTGAATGCTTAAAGAGTCATGGGGGTGTGAATGTCGGACAAATCATTATATGGACAGCAAATGTGAACAAATTGGATGCTTGGAAATTATTGTCATCTTATAGGCTTTCTCTGCATTCTGTCACAGTCACTGTTCAATTCTCTCTCTCTCTCAAATGTGGATAAGTATGTATTTTAAGGCTGTAGGCTAGAATACAGAAAGCTGCTCACACACAGCTTTCTAAACACCTAGTGGGGATCATATATCACTTCGTCCTCCAATTTCACCACAGCCAGCTTAATCACCAAATCTCCTCACTGGCTGCAAGCCAACATCCCCACGGTGGATAATTAAGAGTTGAAAACACTGATTGGTTAAGCATATTGTGGCAAGTTGCTAGTTAGACGCATTGTTGCAGTAAGACAGTGAGATAGATTGTTTGTTTCTGTTCAATTGTTCAAAAACAAAGAGTCCACATAGCAAATTAACACTTGTGTCTTTGTGTTAGTTCAGTCGAGCGAAACAGCTTTATTCAAAACTATAAATGCAACAGAATATATTAGGAGAAAGATCCTCCTCTAGGCTTAAGATCTGTTAAAAGGAAATGGGTTGCGTACCCACAATGCACCAGCTAATTAGTCAATGAATTAGTGCCTGAATTAGCAGGAGCAGATTGCACGCCGTCATTTGGAGTGACACACACTTATGCACTCTCACACACACAATGCTCAAATCCCTGAAATGCAACCTCCTCTGCCCGTTATACATCTTGACCATTACCATATGCCATCTCCCACCTGTGTGTGTGTGTGTGTGTGTGTGTGTGTGTGTGTTTGTTCGGGAATATTAAGTCATTAAGACATTTCTTGCCTAATTTGCCTAGTATAGAAATTGGAATGGTCATAACACTCACAGTGGGAGCAGTGTGTATACTTGTCTATGGTGCTTTGGAGGACAGGTTTAAGCATTCTGCAGAACCAACAATTCACACAAGCAAGCAGCAATTTGCTTGTAAATTTGTCTCTTATGGGCATGTCCGGTTTTGAGAAACAGTAGTAGATGTATATATCCTCTATAGCAGCGTTTCTCAATTTTTCACCCAATGCAGCCCACTTTTTTTGAAAGGCAGTCTCCAAGACCCCCTGTCACCATAGCGTGCTTTTTAAAAAAAAAAAAAAATTTTTTAATGAAAAATCAACTGGTTTATCCACACATGTTGGTTGCTTACTTTGAAGGTGACATTCAAGTTTGGATGGATTCACTGACTCATTGCCCAAAACCTCACCACTTTCGACACACTGTGGTTTTTTGTTCACTATAACAGCAAAACCGTACTTAATACGGTTACAGCATTACATACGGCATTAATATGGTATTTTGCTGCCTTTGAATTAGAAGGAGTTTCTGAATCGACAACATGTTTACTTTAAAAAAAAAAAAAAGGATGCATTTTTCCAGACATTGAATTGTGTTCAGACACAATTACTCGAGCAATGCTGCGTAAAGATACCTTGATTAAGGTCAGACAATGATCTGCGACCACATTGGGCCATGACCCGATGTGGAGAAACGGTGCACTATAGCTGATTGGTTTAACATAAATTGATAAACCAGTCATAAATCAGCATGCCACCTGGTTGACAATCGGTTTGAGAGACTAACAAAGCAAGCTAACTGTATATACACTCACCAGTGGCACAGTCAAGCTTTGTTTCTTCCTTCAAAGCTTTAATTTTTTACATAATGTATCTACACATGTTCCTTGCCAAGCACTTTCAGCTGCACATTAAACAATATATAAAAGATACTATACATATAAAGGTTATTGTTATTATAGGTAGGATAGGAAAGGAGAATGAAATTTGCACTTCACTGACACTGGCAAGAGAGAAAAAAACAGACATGCTACAGGATAAATGGGTTCTCTTTTTTTTTTTTGTTAAATGAATTTTGATTAAAATGCAAGCATAACTGTCATATGACTGCGTGATTAAACCACTTAGAAATGTTTTCTCTGTGAAGAGAGATAGAAAGCGGAAGACGGTCGAGTACTCGCATTGCCATTCTGATGCAATATCGTATGCTGTATCTATGCTCTCTACTTTAATTATTCAACCTCCCACTTAACTGTTCAAGCCCACCTAACTTAATCACTCGCGATCAGGCAGCTTCCCCTCTGGCTACACATACTGTACACTGGCATAAGCAAAGCTGGGAAGAGGGCCGAGAGAGATAGAGGATGAGAAAGAGAGGATGAGGAGCCGGAGCAGATGTGGTCGTGTTCTCGCAGCAGCTGTTGCAGTGTGTTAGGTGTAGAGGGGCAGACTGCGTTCAACATGTCCGAGTGAATAGATGAGTGGCCTTCTCTCTCACTTCTCCATTTCCATCTCTTTCATTTCAAGTTTCCTTTTTCTGCCCCCCAATCATTCACTCTGTTCCTATCACTCACTCATCCCCATCGACTTTTATGTTCTTATACCATTCCCCTTTCTCGGTCATCTTTCTCTCCACCGTTTGTGACATAGAGTGGTGCTTGAAAGCTTGATCTGCATAAATATGATCTAAAACATCATCAAATTTTCCACACATGTACAAAAGTGGGCAAAGAGAAACCAATTAAACAAATGAGACGAAAAATTATACTTGGTCATTTATTTATTGAGGAAAATGATCCAATATTACATATCTGTGAGTGGCAAAAAGTATGTGAAACTCTAGGATTAGCAGTTAATTTGAAGGTGTAATTAGAGTCAGGTGTTTTAAATCAATTGGATGACAATCAGATGTTACAATCAGATGTGTTTAAATAAAACAGTGCCCAGTTTTATTTAAAAAAACAGGGCTCTATCAAAGTCTGATCTTCACAACACATGCTTGTGGAAGTGTATCATGAACAAAGGAGATTTCTGAGGACCTCAGAAAAGAGTTGTTGAAGCTCAATCAGGCTGGAAAAGATTACAAAATCATCTCTAAAGAGTTTGGACTTCACCAATCCACAGTCAGACAGATTGTGTACAAATGGAGGAAATTTAAGACCATTATTACCTTCTCCAAGAGTAGACGACCAACAAAGATCACTCCAAGAGCAGGACGTGTAATAGTCTGTGAGGTCTATTACCATTGACTAATGGTCATGGTTATGAGTCCACCATCAGGAGAACACTGAACAACAATGGTGTGCATGGCAGAATTGCAAAGAGAAAGCCAATGCTTTCTAAAAAAGGAACACTGCTGACCGTCTGCAGCTCACCGGACAAGCCAGAAGCCTATTGGAAAAATGTTTTGTGGATGGATGAGACCAAAATAAAAATATTTTTGGTTTAAATGAGAAGCATTATGTTCGGAGAAAGGAAAACACTGCATTCCATCATAAGAACCTTATCCCATCTGTGAAATATGATGGTGGTAGTATTACTTTATGGCTTAGGTCTGTTTTATACCAGCGAATTCTAAAGGAAAATGTCAAGACATTTGTCTTGAACTGAATCTCAAGAGAATTGCAGCAAGACAATGAACCTAAGCACACAAGTCATTCTATCAAGGAATGGTTAAAGAAGATTAAACAGTGACTAAATTTACATGGACAGCAGTAATCTAATTATTGACCTTATTCTGAATAAGACAATATTGTGATTAAGGTGTTTGCATGAGTCGCATTTAGAATACTCCTGTCATGTTCCCGTTTTACATGTTATAGGACATAGAGAGATTAACAGCACACGTTATTACATCCCTACGTCACGTCGCCCGACGTTCCCTCCAGAATTTCACGTATAGACATACAATTTGTCTTTGTTATTGTACCGTATACAGTTCTGGGTGTTTCATTTTTAATTTTACAAAAGCTTCAAGTGCAGTTAATTATTTGTCATGCAATACGTGCAATAGACGACTGCTTGAAGCCGTGTGCTGCGTCCGAAACCGAATACTCACCTGCTATATAGTAGCTGAGATACATGTATTTCAATATATAGGAGGTAAGCATTCGGTTTCAGACACAGCCGTGCTCTTTTGTTTGCCGTCAAATGGTTGAGCACATCCTGTGTGTACGTGTCCTGTTGCAAAATGCGGTGAAAACCCCAACATGATGTTAATATTATGATTAAGATGTTTACATAATAATGCAATTAAAACAGGAATACTCCATGTCTTAATTCGATTTGTGTTTACTTAGAGTATGACTTTAGCTGGAGTAAGGTAATCAATAATCACAGTTTACATGGTAGTTTCGTAATCAGAGTATTGACTTAATCAGGTTAATATTGGATTATTTTGTCCATGTAAGTGTACTGAATGTTTTGGAATGGCCAAGTCAAAGTCCTGACTTTAATTGAAATGAAAATTCAAGACATACTTTTTGTTTTATATTCCAATCAATATCTCCTTTATAATATCCTCCCCCTTTTTAACCTTTATTAATTATTGGGATAGGCTCCAGGCTCCCCGTGACCCTGAAAAGGAGTAAGCGGTTGAAGATGGATGGATGGATGGGTTACCTGAAGTAAGAACTGAACATGTTTACATGATTAGCAAAAAGGAGAACAGAAGAGAAGAGAAGAGGCTTCATCTGCTGCTTTTTGGAGCTCAATCAGTGAAGAGATAGTAGGCTTGGAACAGCCGGAGTGTAGTCGGAGTATCTCCTCGGGGGACAGATTTCACAGCAAGAGACAGATATAGAAAAAGAGAATCCCTCCATTCACATCCCATTACACTCAGTTTCACACATACCGTTTAAAAATCCCTACAGACATACCACTCCGATGGAGGTCAAACATAGTCCTGGACTAGTGGGCAGGTTCGGCTGATTTGCCATTCATGAGTGCATGGCACTAGCGTACTTGCCCCATCTCACACTTTGTTGGCATGACAGTTAATATCAGTGCAGCAAAAGATATTCCACCTTCAGCTACTGAGCCATGCAAATTCTGAGACAAGTTAAATGTGATGGGATGAGAAGAGACCACAGCTGCCTCTTCTTCAACATCATCATGTCCAATTGTCACTGGTTCAAGTGGGCATCAAACACAAATGTCACACTTAATGTCTAAGCACACATTAAAACTAGATACTCAATGCAACAGCCATTGTAGGAAAAGTTTATCATGAATTCTGTCAGTTCTTGTACATTATCGTTTCTATAGTAACAGGTCATTCACAGGGCAGACGCTCTGTATAATCAAAATCTAATAATAAAATGATTTTTTTTAAATGTTGCTATTGAACAATGAAATCTGTATAATCATTGACATTGTTCGGATTTGTTTAGTTATCATTTATGGAAGGAGCCCCAGTACTTTGTACTAGTCAGTAAATGTTCTGTCAGAAGGTCTACAGGACTTCCAGTTTCTTTGCATGTTTGTCTTATTAACTTCAAGACAAAGAAACTAGATACCTTCTATAAAATAAGTGATAATTCAATTCAATTCAATTTCAATTCAATTTTATTTGTATAGCGCTTTTTACAATAGATATTGTCTCAAAGCAGCTTTACAGGAATATAAACACAGTACACACATAGTAAAGGTGAGAAATTATCCCAACTGAGCAAGACACTGAGTGGCGACAATGACAAGGAAAAACTCCCTAAGATGTTTAAGAGGAAGAAACCTTAGAGGAACCAGACTCAGAAGGGAACCCATCGTCATCTGAGTAACAACAGATATTCTTAAAGAGACAATTATTGATCTATATGTAATCTGTTTGGCTTAGTAGAAGCCTTTGTCCCAGCAGTCTGGATTTGGAGTAGAAGAGAGCTCCATCCAGAAGTAGGACCTCCGAGACCAATCATGCAGGTCCGGAGAGCAGAAAGGACCAGGATCTCCAACATCTCCAACATTAAACTCATGAATATATATATATATATATATATATATATATATATATATATATATAT
>JAFFST010050092.1:184528-194528 GCA_022414735.1 Noturus placidus | reverse complement strand
ACAGTGATTTTCCACTGCATGCTGACCTGTGCTTTATCATTCAGTTTGAGCTGGCACTCTATTCCTATCTTTTTGCCGGTCCATCTGTCTGTCTCCGTTTGGCATTACATGTGGCATTCTTCCCGGACAGTCATATCCATGAACACATACACACACATGACTGCACACTGTTCTTTTTCCTCCTCAAAATCCCTGCTTTGTACTCTATGCAATGTATGGCACTGGAGACAGAAGGTTGTAGGATGTGTGCAGTCAGTTCTTATGAATTTCTTAGGAATTGTCAATATTGAACAGTAGCTGAGGCCTCACTTGCTGAACTTCGACTCTGCTAGAGGCACCTATTCTATTTATTCAAACATCCATATAAACAATGAGTGTAACCATACACATTTGTATGTTAAAGTGAAGCTCACTCTGCCATGGTTCCACACGCTCTCAAGGAGACAAGAGCAGCTTTGGAGACACCACCCCCACCCCCCGCACCGTGTCCCTCTCTTTTTTTTAGCAGACCTTTCCATTTTTGCTAATGAAGCAAAAATCTTGGGGCGATAGCTCTAGGGCAGCACTGTAGTTAAAATGAGATATGGAAAAGCTTATTTCTAACCATGCTCACCCAATAAAGCTATCACAGCCACCGCTGACTTGCATGAAAGTCCACTGTGCCAATATTTCAGTCATATAAAGCTAAAATGGAAAATATTATTTAGTGTTTACGGGCCCCAAAATGCTCTTCTAGGACATGGCTCCTTTCTGTAGCTGAACTGACAGAGCTGAACAACCAAAATGGAGAATTCATTATTCAATCACATGCTCGGTTTTTGGTTAAATTGGGCTTCTAATCCTGCATTCATGATACCTTGCTGATTTGGCTCCAGATAGGTGAGGAACAAATGATAAAATTATTGCTTGTGGACTTGGCTTACCCAGTTCCAATAAGAAATGGTAGCCAAATTTCATACAAAACTATTTGATAATTTATATGCACTACTTTCATCTTGGTTTACATACATCTCCGCATTTTATTAAAACTGATAATAGTATGACACAACAGTTGGAACTAACCTCAGATTGGAACTAAAGCCATACAAATTAAAGGGGGACATTGGACAATCCACTCCATATTATTGAGGATTTTACTAAAGCCAGTCATTTGGATTTATCTCTTTTGTTTTGAGAAAATCTCAATACAAATGTTTTTGTGTGTGTGTGTGTGTGTGTGTGTCCAGATTTTATATAAATGGCAAAAAATGTCTTTAGACCAAGGCCATGTTGGATTCCTTATATATATATATACTGTATATATATATATATATATATATATATATATATATATATATATATATATATATTACCCATTTTTTTTTATTTTGTTATAGCAAACTGAATAATTCATTATTCATTTCATATCCTTCTACACAATAGTAATTTTTATTTTGGGAAATGTTTTATCTTTTTGTGGCATCAACAAAAATGCTTAAAAAAACATCAATCCAATTGTTCTTTAGGATGCAGGGTAAGTTAAGGTGTGCTACTGGACGTCCTTTTCAAGGATTCTTGAAAATGAGGTGTTAGCTAGAGAGTAAGCAAACAAAGTTCTTAGAAAATTGATTGCCAAAACACACTGTGAGGAAGATTGGTTGAGTTATTACCTAAGATTTATTAGATGTACACTTAATGTACTACATGTTAAAGGGATATTCCACCAAAAGATGACAGAACAGGAGGAACGTCTTGGAGAACCAAAAGTCGAACATATTTATCTTTTTTACAACACTCACAGCAGTGAACTTGATGATCCTGCAGAGATGGTAAGCATATTCTAGCTCCCCTAAAGCACTTTTCGAAAGGAGACTTCAAAAGAGAGCACAAACCAGTCATGCAGTTTATAAACAGCCTTAATAGTTAGCCAGCTAGTCTGGGCGTTGGCAGTAGACAAACTTTGGGATGTGATGTTCAATTTGGGTGTGATGGTATGATGGGTGTCCACATAATTGTGGCCATATAGTGTATGTATAATCAGATACCTTCTCTAGCTTTCCATAATAAATGATCTAGATTACCGGTGTAAAATCTTCTAGCGTCCCAGTGTTAAATGTTCACCTTTTAGCAGTGTAAAATGTTTTAGTTTCCTAGTTTTTAAATGTTTTATTTTGCACTGCTAATTGGTCTAGTTTTGCAGTGTTAAATAGTCTAGTATGGCAATGTTATATGGTCTAGTTATTCAGTGCTGAATGGTCTAGTTTTCCCATTGTAAATGTTCTAGTTTTCCAATATCAAATGGTCTAGTTTTCCAGTGTTAAACCAATTTGCCTGTTGTAAAGTGTAAAATATTCTATATATAAAATGGATATTTTACTTTGGAGTAACAGTACTTTGTTACTTCCTACCCAAGATAGGAGCACACTGATTTTTCTTGGCTTGGTGTTGGTGGGTAAGGCCAGTATAAGCACAACTAACTGCTATTTTTCTCCAAGGGAACTGATAGCATATATTTGGTTGCTGCTGCTCATGAAGCCTCTTTTATTGTCTCAGTTCCTCCTCACTATATTCAAGCTTATTCATACATGGCTCAAAGTCCCTGCTCATGAGCACATCACAAAAGATTTTGTCATCAGTTTCTTCAAAAGGTATGAAATCGATCCTCTATTTATGTTCTATAGACAACAATCAAGCAATGTTTCCTCATGACATAATTGGGTTGAGATTCAGCAGTAAATGCAATGAAAGCATCACTGACAGCATTAAACAAGTCAAACATTACTTTGGGTAACACAAATCAAAGCAGGGCTTCCCAACATGGCATGTATTTTATTCATGGTGTTTAAAAGTGGTTGCATGATGTTATCAGTGCAGGGGGTTTCACCTTCACTGATGGGGATCTATTGCATTGAAATTTCATAGCATTTAATATAGGATTTTAAAAAAATCATGAAAATAAGATGATAAGCTGATGTAGGTGCAGACTAAGAGTGTCCATTTGGGTGTTAAACACGATTAAAAAGAACACATAGAGTGGTGTCCAAATTCAGTCTTGGTAATAGCACTCCACAAATTAGTGTTTCTGCTCCAACATACCATTAACTCAGAACAAGATTCATTAGTTTAATTCAATGGACAGGGGGAAAAACAGGGAAACTGCTGCTTTACAATATCCAGAAACTGTTTCTGCTCTAATAACAATTTTAGAGAAACAGAGATAATATTAGAATTATCAAGTATGAGGGAGCAGCAGAAAATTGACTCAAAACATAAGAGTGGTCAGAAACTGATCTCTGACCCGTAACTGGCAACCTATGACTACCATGTAAACTCTATATTGTAGATCCTTGCTCTGATCTTGAGTCTAATAACTATAACCCATTAAAGGGTAGCAGGGGTTAATTCATTGATTACTCAAATGGTTGATTATTCTGAATAAGAGACAGGAGACTTACCTAGCACTCCCAGTCTGTAGTTCATGGTGACCACAATGACATTGCCATAA
This sequence comes from Noturus placidus, assembly GCA_022414735.1. NCBI lineage: Eukaryota > Metazoa > Chordata > Actinopteri > Siluriformes > Ictaluridae > Noturus > Noturus placidus. The sequence goes on along the minus strand of JAFFST010050092.1, from coordinate 191,044 downwards.
GCTGCCAGCACGCTTGCATCAAACATGTTTCCGGTTCCTTCCATGTATGACCCGCCATGAATGAATAGCATGACAGGTTTCTTCCTTCGGTCACGAATATCTGAGAACAAATTATTCAAAACACAGGAAAGTGTAAGTGAGTTGGAGCTAAGGATGTGGTAAAAGTACAGGGTCACCAACAGGTCCTTTGGATGAAGTTACTGAATATAATCGTGCTTGCTGGAGTCTCTCTGAGAATGAACTATGCTTAATTCTGTAGGTTTTACAGAAACCAGTGACAAGGCATGCTTCTGATGATGGAAAATATAGATCTGCTAATGGACTATGATTCAAAAGAACAGAACTGTGCTTTTTGTGTTCTTTTGCTTGGTCAAAGCATTTATTTATTTAGTCTCTTCCAAATCTAATTTTTCAACAAAATAAAAATAATAATAATTTCCATACACCTTGGTTGTTCTCTTTGACATCCTACAGTCCTTATACAATCAAATGCCGTTTCATTTATTCTATATTAATATAGAAAACAAAAACACACAATCCCTCATTCTCATTTAAACAGATATAATTGGACAAAACATGCAATTAACATGAAAATATGAAGGATAGTTTAAAGCCAAGGTCTGCTAGAGAACCAATGTTTTGCCACTGAATCAATTGTATGCTCTCTCAAAAATAAGTTACGCTGGATAAAAGTTTTGCTCAATGACGAAATGTAAACGTAATATGGGAGGTAACTGCTCAGTTTTGCATGAGTAATTGTTTCAGCTCTTTGCTCCAATACAAGAAATATTCTGTAAATGACTACTGTAATATTTCAATAGTTTTCTGTAAGGATGTACCAAGTGCTCTTGAAAGCCCCAGATATCAGTGAGGCCAAAGCATTAAACAAACATACACCCACACACACTCAACCCCTGTGCACAAAACGTAGCCTCTGAAACACCAATTTACACCCACACACACATCAGAGATATGCACTTTCACCCCTATACATGAACATGGCCAATGCAGACATGGGCATCTGTGATTGAAGCTTGTTATGGTAACTGCCTTAACTTGATTGCCCATTCCTTCCCTTCAGAAAGCAGCCATTCAATCAACTAGCTAGCCATACTGGATGGCAGTGTGCAATCACTCAGACACACATGTACACACACATGATTACATATGAGCCATGACCACATGGACACTGCATTTAACTGTGACATTTGTTGAGTGATTGATGGCCTCTACACCCTACACCTCCCCTCTCTCACACCTTCATCTTACCTACTCCCTCTTGATCCCTATTAATTCTTTTAAATTTGAAACTTTAAAGAGCTTTTCTTCCACCCCTTATGCCATCACTGTTTCTCTCCACTTCATTCAAAATCCTCTCTGCCCACCCTCTCCGCTTCTACAGATCCATTTAAAGCCTCAATCTTCCACAAACATTACCGTCATTTTTATGACCCGATGTAGCCTTGCTTCTGAATTTACACACAGCACACATGATAGTGTAAAATGGGAAGACAGAGAAGAGTGAAACAGGAAAGAAAGGGAGGATTGGAGATTAGGTCAGATAGAGGTTGTAAGGTAGGGAGAGCTTGAGGAAGAGTGATAGGTAGAGCTAGTGGGAAAGAGGTATGGCGTACATGAGGACCAGAAGGAAAAAAAGGTTAAGGAGGGCCAGAGGGAGTGAGAGGACCAGCAGGTATTTAAATCCACCTCAGGTGGAATTTCACATATCATATCATAAATAAAGATGCATGTGGCTAAATTACATTGACAATACACTTTATTAGGAACACCTGTACACATGCACATTCATACAGTTACAGTTGTGCTCATAAATTTACATACCCCTTGCGGAATTTCCAAAATGTTAATAATTAAAAAAAGAGGGGTCATTAAAATTGCATTTTGTTTTGCATTGCCCTGAATAAGCTATTTCACATAACATATGATGACATATAGTCCACAAGACGCAATAATAACTGAATTTACACAAGAGTTTACATATGCTTGATTCTTAATATTGTGTGCTGTTACCTTGATAATCAATGACTGTTCAATTTGTTTTGTGATAGTTGTTCATGAGTCCCTTGTTTGTCCTGAGCAGTTACATTTACATTTATTCATTTAGCAGATGCTTTTATCCAAAGCGACTTACAAATGAGGGCACACCCACACTCACACACAAATGGTAGCAGAGCTGCCATGCAAGGTGCTAGCTTGCCATTAGGGGCAACTTAGGGTTCAGTGTCTTGCCCAAGGACACTTCGGCAGGGGGTCACCCGGGCCGGGATTCGATGAGATCCATCTTTTCACACTGAGAAAAACTGAGGGACAACTAAGGTACAAACATTCACTGATGCTCAAGATGGTAACATGATACATTAAGAGCCATGGGGGCGTAAACCTTGGAACAGGATGATCAGTGTAAATTGTTTTTATTTCATCTTCTAGGAAACATGTAAATATCTTATGTAGCTTCTGAAGGAAGTAATAAATGGAAAAAAATATCTTTTTTTTTTTTTAAAGAAATTACACCAATCATTCTGTCCAAAAAGATTTTAAAACAATTATTAACATTTTGCATCAGAATGAAGAAAAAAATCTTTGTGACTTTGATTGTGGCACAGATGTTGGTGCCATAAGGGCTGGATTGAGTATTCTATAAACTTCTGATCTCCTGAGAATTTCACAGTCAGCAGTCTCTAGAATTTATACCAAGAAGTGTGATGTTCCTAATTAGGTAGACAGTCACTGTATAGTTAAATTGTAAATGGTAAATGGCGCACTTATATAGCGCTTTTATCCAAAGTGCTTTACACTGTGTCTCATTCACCCATTCTCACACACACACACACACACACACACACACACACACACACACACACACACACACACACACACACACACACACACACCAATGGTAGCAGAGCTGCCATGCAAGGTGCTAACTTGGCATCAGGAGCAACTTGGGGTTCAGTGTCTTGCCCAAGGACACTTCGGCATGTGGAGTCATGTTGGCCAGGAATCAAACCGCCAACCCTACGATTAGTGGACAACCCGCTCTACCAACTGAACCACAGCTGCCCCACTGTGAACGGGAGCACAACCAGATCAGTCTCTAACATGCATTTTTGACACTGTCACCAGTTTTTTCAGGTTTGTTGTTTTCCAGTGGAATCGAGCTACATTTAAACTGTCCTGCCATGCATGGGAATCTTGAAGTGATTATACTGACTAAATCTATACTCTAAGATTAGAATGCTGGCTAAGGGCAGTTTCCTTTCATACAGTCCCCTCTGAAAGTATTAGAACTGCAAGGCTAATTCTTTTATTTGTGCTATACACTGTTTCAATCGGGTTTGAGATCAAAAGATGAATTTGATATGATTAATCAGAAATTCAGATTTTCTTTTTCTTTTCAGAATTTCCTGATATTTACATCTAGATGTGTTCAACAACTTAGAAGATGGCATCTTATGTTTGAATCCACCCATTTTCATTGATCAATAATACTGAGAAGTGTTTCTTGTTAACCAGGTGTGCCCTATTTAGATGTTTAAACAGTTATTAGCTCTAAATGTCTACTCTTAGTTTGAGCCCTGGTTTTTACCTGTGAATACTGCATTTGTTGTTAAAAAGGATGAACCAAAGTGAAGACCTCAGAGCTGAATATGGAATAAAAACAAACCATTTTGAGGCTGAGAAAAGAGGGAAATCAATCAGAGCCATTGCATATGCATTGGGCATAGTCAGTACAACAATTTGTAATATCCAGAAAAACAAAAACAAAGAAACAACTGGTGTACTACCAATCAGACATCCAACTGGTCGGCCAAGGAAAACAACAGCAGTTGATGACAGACACATTGTTACAGCTGTGAAGAAACCCCTAAAACCACCTGTCAGTGACAGCACCAACAATCTCCACAGAGGGGGTGAAGGTGTCACAATTCACCATTTGAAGAAAACTTTGAGAGCAGAAATATAGAGGCTAATTTACACAGAAATGCATTCAATATAACTGGGAGGACCTTCATCATGCAAGACAATGACCCAAAACATGCTCCCAAATACCAATACAACATCAGAGGAAAAAAGTGGAAGGTTTCAGTATCAGTCAGGATTTAGACTTCATCATAGCACAGAGCATTAGTTAAAGTAGTTTACAACCTACTACTGGCCTCTGATCAAGGTTGTGTTGCTTGTGTTACTTGACAGCTTTTGATACTATAGATCATACTATTCTCTTTGATAGATGAGAAAATGTTGTTGGCATTAAGGGAACGGTCCTCTCCTGGCTCAGGTATTATTTGACCGATCGTTAACAGTTTGTAGATGTAAATGGAGACTTCTCCACACGTAACAAGGTTAAATTTGGTGTTCCACAAGGTTCTGTTTTAAGCCCACTGCTTTTTTCCTTTATATATGCTACCTCTAGGTCAAATTATTCATAAACATGGAATTAGCTTCCACTGTTATGCTGATGTTACACAGCTGAATGTTTCAGCAAAGCCAGAGGACAGACAGCAGCTTAGTAAAGTTGAGGAATGTGTAAAGGACATTAGACGTTGGATGCTAACTAACTTCCTTTTACTTAATTCTGATAAGACACAAGTACTTGTATTAGGACCACGTGTAACTAGAAGTAAGCTTTCTGATCACATAGTTACTCTGAATGGTCTTTCTGTTTCATCATGTGCAGCAGTAAAAGACCTTTGTGTGATTATTGACTCCAGTCTATCATTTGATGCTCATGTAGATAATATTACTAGGATAGCCTTCTTTCATCTCAGAAATATTTTGAAGATAAGAAATACAGTATATTGTCACTACATGATGCATAAATATTAGTTCATGCTTTCGTCACCTCTAGACTAGATTACTGTAATGCCTTACTGTCTGGATGTTAGTAACATAAACAAGCTCCTGTTAGTCCAGAATGCAGCTGCTAAAGTCCTAACTAGAACCAGAAGATACGACCACATCACCCCAATCTTATACACACTGCATTGGCTCCCAGTGAAATCACGCATTAATTATAAAATACTATTATTAACCTATAAAGCACTAAATGGTCTTGTGCCACAGTATCTAAGCGATCTTTTGGTTTTCTATGATCCACCATGCCTACTTAGATCAAATGATGGAAGGAGCTCTCATCTACTCCAATTCCAGATTGCTGGCACTACGGCTGCTTCTAAGACCAAACAGACTACATATATACATAAAGCCAAACAGACTACAAAACCACAATTAACTTTTTCACACTATCTGTTGTTACCCAGATGAGGATGGCTTCCCTTCTGAGTCTGGTTCCTCTCAAGGTTTCTTCCTCTTTACATTTTAGGGAGTTTTTCCTTGCCCCCCATCGCCACCGGCTTGCTCAGTTGGGATAAATTTGCACTTTTAATATCTGTAAACCGTGGTGATATTTCTGTAAAGCTGCTTTGAGACAATGTTTATTGTAAAAAGCGCTATACAAATAACATTTTATTGAATTGAAAAGGTTTTAAAATGGCCAAGTCAATCTCCAGACCTTTGAGTCCAGTTGAGAATGCATTTCACATCCTGAAAAGGAAACTGAAGGGAGAAACCCCCTAAAACAAACAACGAATGAAAGAAGCTGCAGTACAAGCCTGGAAAAGCATCATTACTTTCACACTTATCTCTTCCAATACTTTTGTTCACATATTAATTGGGTGGTCTGTCACCAAACTTCAGAAAATTTCATCAGGAAATGAAAGTTGAAATTCTGCTCTATGATGCCATATTCATCTTTTGATCTAAACCCAAATGTCTTCAGTATATTGTTAAAAATAAAAGAATGGGCCTTGCTTCTCCAGTACTTTCAGAGGGGGGGGGGGTACTTGCTTTGTTCCATTTTTTCATGAACTCTGCTCATTACAGCAAGAATGTAGACTTTGTGTGTCAGTCAATTAGTTTACTCATTCTCACAGCTTTTATTTATTTATAACAATACCAATAATAATACAAAGCAATTGTGGCACTGTTCTGAAATGACTATTTAAGGAAATTGCATGTTTTAATACTTTATTAAAAAAATGTTGTATGATATTACATGAATACTGTATTTTGCAAAAATGGTCTTGATGTTGGACTTTAAACCAGCGTGCAGGATTTGGAAAGAGACAATTTTTATTAGTTTGGTCGTGTACATTCAGCCATCCGACAGTGCTCTTAAAGGAATCATTATTATACTGTTGAACAGAATATTAAGTCAGTTGAGTGATAAAATAGTCAGCAAGCATGCCACAAATTAATCTCCAGACATAAGCTGGAAACGTCTGTTGAAGTTTTAGAAACACAAAAAGTATAAGCTAACTACAATACAGGCGTGCTGCTATCATATATTTAATATCTGGCAGTACAGTGCCTTGCAAAAGTATTCGGCCCCCTTGAACTGTTAGACCTTTTGCCACATTTCAGGCCTCAAACATAAAGATATAAAACTGTAATTTTTTGTGAAGAATCAACAACAGGTGGGACACAATCATGAAG
>JAFFST010050092.1:124880-144031 GCA_022414735.1 Noturus placidus | reverse complement strand
GTTTAAATTGGTTTGATGTTCCAAAACACTTAAGTGTGACAAACATGCAAAGGAACAGGAAATGAGGAAGGGGGCAAACACTTTTTCACACCACTGTACATATACTATATAAATGTTAAAAAAAAAATCATGTTTCAATAGCAGATCAATCTGGAGTCACCTTTACTGTTGTGACTTCAACCGAATTTCACCTATTTCACCTAGTTATTCCAAGCCTAGGGTTCAGACTGTGCTATAGACTCCTGCCTATAGCTATAGGCGTTGCCTATACATTCACATTGTTCAGACACTCCACAAGTTTTATATTGTGAGAGCCGATGTGGGCAGATGTAGTACTGTAGGAACAACCCCAATTCCAAAAAAGTTGGGATGCTGTGTAAAATGTAAATAAAAACTGAATGCAATGATTTGCAAATCTCATAAGCCCATATGTTATTCACAATACAACATAGAAAACATATCAAATGTTTAAACTGAGGAAATATACCATTTAAAGAAAAAAATTTGATGGCCTTAACACATCTCAAAAAAGTTGAGGCAATAAAAGACTGGAAACGTAAGTGTGACTAAACCCTTTGAGACATGCTGTAATTGTAAATTTTATTCCATATATATGCAATTCACATGTTCTGTATAATTCTAATATCAAAACAGTCTTTCTTATAAGTGATATTACAAGTACGTAGTTAACAAATCTAATGTTGTTCTTTTTTTGTACAAATATGACATTCACATTCTTTTTTGTAACCCAGGCGAATACTGGAGGCTCACATTCAGGCTTTGAACCTTTTTTTTTTAGAAGAAGAAGAAGAAGTCTTTATTTGTCACATATACAGTACAATACAACACAGTGAAATTCTTTTCTTTGCATATTCACAGCTTGTTAGGAAGTTGGTGTCCAAGCACAGGGTCAGCCATAATACGGCACCCCTGGGGTAGACAGGGTTAAGGGCCTTGTTCAGGGGCCCATCAGCAGCAGCTTGGTGGTGCAGGAGTTTGAACCCCAGACCTTCAACCCAGAACCTTTAACCACTGATCCACCACTGCCTAAGGAAACTTATAAACACAAAAGTACTTTGGAAATGCTTTACTTTGCGAGTGTGATGAACTCTGTAAAACTTGATATGAGATTCTCACGGGGTCAACTTCTCACATCTCAAACTCAAAATTAAAGTACAATCTACATATTAAACAGCAACAATGTAACTGCTTCTTTTTTTGGTTGGAAACAAAATGACCAATTGGCCAACTGTTTACCATAACAAATAAGTAGGATAATATGACCTCAATCATGGATGCTTCAATGTAGTTATGTTGCTGTAGTGTTGCAGTAGCAAACTTCATTAAAGTCTTCATTCAGCATCTAATAGGTTGTGTCCAACTTGTGACCTAATTTGTTGTTCCTTGTGATGTAGTGCTAGCTAAATTCTTTGCATGGAGTAGCATTTTCTTCCAACCTTGCCAGAGACATATCTATGCTAGGATTTCATATTTGAACCTGAAATACTTTATGACAATTCCAAATGCTTATTCATGGACAGTTAAAATAACACAGATACAGTACAGTAATCAATCAATAAATGATTATATATGTGAATGTTTTGTGACATAACTGCACTATAATGATGCTCATAAATGGTCAACAAAGTCATAATTATGATTCCTCCATATTTAACCTCCTCAAACTTCAATTAGGTGTGTCCTTTAGTTTGTTTAATTATACTTTATTGGCTACTAGCTGGTATGGGAAGAATCAGAATCGGGAATTTTCCCACTTCTGTTTGAAAGCTACCAGCCTGCAAGCTACTCTTTGAGCTTAACGATATCAATGTGACATCCAATAAAGTGCTACAGATCAAGTGTAGATCTGGTTTTACAAGGTAATATGTAATTTCCCTTATTACTAGCATGTTATCTGAATCATTTTCTTTGTAACATTAATAAATGTATTCTTAATAAGTTAATAAGGAAAGCTCAGTTGAAGGCAGGTCATATCTGAAATAATTAAATGACAATTTCTGAATACCAACACTGCCACTACTGTGCTCTGGCATCCACCCAAAATGCATGAGCACATCACACTGTGATTAAATTGTACAGATCATGCAGTGATTTTATTTGGCATATTTTATTTATCATATCCCCCTGAAAGTAATTCATACGTACCCAGCTGAGACCGGTAAATACATTTTGGACGTATTGTTCCCACAGCGTTCATTTTTATGCAATGCTGTGCAAGATTACTACTATAGCAGAATTCTGCCCAAGCGAATTCTACATAAGCTCTGTTCAATACCACAAACTCCACACGTTTACAGTTTGGTCCATATTGAAGTTACCGCTTAGAACAGGGACTAAAACTACAGTTCATTAACTAAAATTAGCCCTGGTTCCTCCTCTGTCTACATTTCCAAAGTTCCTAAAAAAAAATGTGAAATGCACCTATAGTGACAGCATGATCGGCTGAGTATAAGATGCAGGGCTTCTGGTTAGGACAGAAAGAGAACGAGAATATGAAGGATATGAAGGAGAATGCTTGGTGGATATCGAGGAAAAAGAGGAGAGGGAGAGGGCGATATTGCAAGGCAAGGTAACCGGGATGTACATTGTGTGTGTGTGTCTGTGTGTGTGTGTGTGGGTGTGTGTGACAGGCAGAATGTTTGGGAGAGATAGTGTGAGCATGTGGAAAAGAGGAGTGTTTAAACAGGGGGGAGATGGGCAGCAGCCAGATAGGATGACATTTACGAAGTGGTGGCAATGGAGAAGGCATGAAGGTTAAAGCAATTTCCCAGCAACACCAGTGGTGACAATTACTGGCGGGCCTCATGAGCACTATGACACATAGCCCTGTGTCTGTCTGCTTCAGTGAATCTTCCATAGGTCATAGGTGTGAAGCAAAACATTTATTTAAAAGGCACACTACAGCCAGAACATTCTTGACTACCTATTAGAAAGTATACTGAGGCCACTGTTGCAAGGCTGTGTATGTCTTTATAAATGATTAATAGGCCGAGAAGTTATTGCCTTTTTTTCTCCATTCCTCCTGTGTATGCAAGAGTGTATGACAGATGCAGGCTAATCGCACAGATTTGGAGTAATCTCGTTCATTTTGAGAGACAATCTTTCTCTTCCTTGCCTCAGTGACATTAACGTAATCTTGTCAAAACATGCAAAATGTGGCCAGTAATTGCTCAGATTAAAACAAAGCATGCTGTTTCTCAGCTGTCTTCCACCGGACACCTTTCACACCTTCTGTCATAGTGCTGTTAGTCTGGCCGATCTAAGCACTCTGGATGTAAATTAGCATTAACCACCTAGAATATCCCTTTTCTTTTCTTGATTTGTTTCTCATTCTGTAACTGCATTAACATCACAGGCGATTGCTTTAAGACTACCTGGCGTCCCCAAAAAGTCATTAAAATGCAGCAATATAATTCAATAGTTTTAGCAAATCAAATGTCCCACTGCAATATATTGCGGTTTTACAGTGCATTTAATGCAAATTGCTTTTGGCAGACAGTGCAGCCTGAGTGAAAATCTTCTTCGAATCTCCCGACACAGCACTGATAGACACCTCATAACACCATGCTTCTCTGGGACTTCAAATACAATGTGTTTTAAATGGGATGAAAGATTAATGCTCATTAGACAACATTTTAACACATCAGTTTGTGTCCCGCCTAGATGCTGTACATCTTTGGGGTAAAAGGGAGTGAAGCGGGTGGGTTTTGCACAATATTAAAAAAATGCACAGATTCTCTTTATTATGACCGGGAGAGCTGTCAAAGAGATGGAACTTCATAACCTACTGTCAATCACTGAAATGTTAATGAACATGACTGACATCTCAAACATATTGACGATAGTCAGAATTGATTGAAGCTCCAGAGGTGGTTAGTTAAGTAATGTTGAGTACACACTAGTATGTCCTGTTAGTTTTCTTTAGAATTTGTACATACTGCAAATAAACTATAAGTATAAAATTCTGTTTTATTTCTTTGCACTAATTTGTGAAATTTGTTGCTTATAAATATCTAGCTAGCTGTCATTTACTTCTTCAGCTAGCAGTTTAGGTTCTTTTTTGGCACAAAATGGCAGACATTGCTAAAGTTGACCTGATTATGGAAAAGTCTTTTGATGCTCAGGGAACAAAAAAGGTCAATTCATCTCTCTAGATAAAGTAAAATTGATAGGCTGTGTTTATTATTAGACATAGTTTATGTGGATTGTCTGTCATGTGAGTCCTAGTGAACGAGCTGTTACTGTAGAAGTGATAATGTATTAGAATGAGCACCTTAATACGAATGTTTATAACAGATAGATGTGCTTCTACTATTTTTATTTTCTACATAATAGCATTATGATATTACTCACGTGGAGGTAACAATACTACAATATCTGGACCGCTTGGAGATGGAAATCAATAAATAGACTTATAAAAAAAACAACTCATACAGACTTATATGAGGATTACTTAAGTAGGGATAAAAAGTAGGGATGGGATTACTTAAGGATTACTTAAATAGGGATTATCTGATTTTGTGCTCATTATAGAAGTGATGAAGTGAAGACAAATGGTCAGTATGGGCCACATTCATAGCGAAGCTTTATTCAGACCTCAGATGTAACTATGGACTTAAATGTTATTCAGGCATTTAAAAGAGAGGGACAGAGTTTGCCTAAAACAGATAAATGTTTTATATAATTAGTTATGTGCAATTTTGACCTGGAATTAAGCACGTTTTGTTGTGAGATATCAGCTTGAGCAAGGAGCAGAGTTAGTTCTGGTGCTCCAGCTGACAGTTTGTAACCACAATATATCATTCTGGAATTCATCTTTTGGGCTTTAAAATACACACAAAAAACTATGAAGCTAAATATTAAATACATAAATAGGACACTGCTAATTAACTAATTAAATAATTCATGTATTATCCCTTTTAATTTTATTAAAAATGCATCATAGGAGACAACATCTTAAACAGAGACATTGCTTACCACGAAGGCTGAATTTTTAATAGATTGAATTATGACTTAAATAAAAGTGAGCTGTAATCATAGCAGATGAATGCTTAGTCAGCATGTTTTCTTTACGGGAAAAGTGCATAAAATGAAACAAAACAGCATTATTTAATTAATTTGACAACTCAAAATCGCAAATGTAAAGTGTGATAATACAACCTAAATCCCAAACACATTACACATTACAATTCCATGCCTTTGATTTAGTATCTTGTGGCTACATTCATTTGTATGCACAATTAACCGTCAACTCTGCTCTCTAATTTTTCAGGCTTGAAGGCAAGTTCTTGTGTTTAAAGGTATTGGTCTGGACTCTAAAAAAATAAAATTAAAAAAATTCTTCTTTGACAAAAGGAAAAGCTGGCAACCTTGGACGAACAAATTACATCAGATGATTTGAATAATAATCTGATTTGGGTGCACAGGTAATCAAAGGTACAAAAATCAAGCAGCTATGTAACCTGTCTTTGAAAATATAGATTTACTTCAACTTGGCTTAAGTTACTAACTCTGAATACAGACATATATTAATAAATGCCGTGATGAGTCATACTCAAAGAAAGGGGGAAAAATATTTCCTTTGATTCTCCTATTCAGTGACATATCACTTTATCTCTTTAGCTTCCATTAATCTTTTTTCCTTCTTTTTCCTCTCAATCCTTCCTTCACTCTTAGCCCCTACTCCCTGACTGAGGCTTTTGCAAAGCATAGGTATAACTACAAGCTGTGTGTGTGTGTGTGTGTGTGTGTGTGTGTGTGTGTGTGTGTGTGTGTGTGAGTGTGAGAGAGAGAGAGTGAGAGAGAGAGAGAGAGAGAGAGAGAGAAAGGTTGGGCAAGTCTTATTTGCATTCAGAGCCACTTTCCAACTCTGCTACAGCAGGAATTGAAGAGACACCCTTTGAGCAGTAGAGAGAGAGAGAAAAAAGAAGAAAAGCATGCGGGAGCTAGAGGGACAAGTGAACGAAGACACACAGCATGAGATGGCAATAATGCTTGTGTATATATGCGTGAGTATGTTTGTGAGAAAAAATAAAACACTAAAGATGGAGATGGCAAAAGTGAGACAGAGAGAATAGAGAGAAGCAGTTTGGGAAACCATTACAAAGCAAGAACTGGAATAACCTGAGCACCTTACAGCGTGCACAAGAGTCTGGGTTTTCTCTCGTTTTCATTTCTATGCAACATCCTTCTCACAAACAACTTCCAGAATATTACAGCCTAGTAGCTCAACCTTTAAAAATGAGACATCGGTAGAAATTTGCCAAAGGATAGAGGCTTTCAAATACTTTCTCAATCATGGTGGAGAAAATTACCAAGGCAACTCATGTAATGGCCTTAAAATGGCACTTTTCTCAAAACTGCTGCTTATATAGCTGTTTGTGTCATGGACAGCACGCTCTAAGTATGGTTTATGCTTTCGACATTGAGCGTACCATGCCTGATGATGTAATGTGGTCTTTATGAGCACAAAGTAGCTACACAATGCTCATTCACAACAACTACAATTTGGACTATAGTTTATTGGGTCTATTGTTAAATACAAGAATGCATTTAAATCAAACTGAATAGCAGGGTTTGGAGGGTTCCTTTAAAAATTTATTCCGTTACAGTTACAAATTACTTCATAAAAAATATAATCAGTATCGTAATCCAAGTATCACAATATGAAAGTAATGTAATCTGATTATTTTTGGATTACGTAGAGTTTATTTTAGACCTTAAAATATGTTTGGATTTGTTTTAATAACATAAACAAACAAACAAATAAATAAATAACGATCACTGTCCCTGATATGGGTAAAATTACATCACAGAAGAATTTTAGAGAAAAATGTGTGTTAATTTCTACCAAATTAACTTTAACACACGGTTGCTCATGTGAGCCACGACTGGTAAGCTAGAACCAGAACTATAATCAAGCTGCTGTCTATATTGTATTATGTCAAAAGATTATTAATTTGTTTCTTTTTAAATATAAAAAAAAATGTAATCCTGATGGTATTCCATTTTTTTTTTTACAAAGATACCTGTAATCTGATTACTTTGTTATTTGACGTAACTCTAGCAGATTGCAGTGACCAGTTTTTTATATCCTGATCACATAACACATGCATTACATGTATTCCGTTACTCCCAAGCCTGCTGAATAGTGATTGGGTGGCATGGTCTCCGGAAAATATACATGTCAGTAGATTTATTCATTTAAATTGCACCAAAGTTTTCCTTGCAATGGACTACCAACCCATCCTGCGTAGAGCTTTCTGGAATAGGCTCTTATCTACCATGACCCTGACCAGCATATAGTGTTTACAGGATATGAATACGAGTATGAACTGTTATTTTTACCACACCGGCTTCATCATGCCAGTGTGGCTCCGTCATAAACAGAGCAGCAATGCAAAAAGGTTGGACAGTTTGTTGAATTTAGGCTGTCTGATTTTATATCCCATTTCATAGCATATTAAGAATGTAAAGCAACTCCATATGGTCAAAAATGTGTTGACACCTGAGCATCATTACAGTTACAATTTAGCATTACAATTTCCCTTCACTGGAACTAAGGGGGCCAAACATCTGACAATGCACCTGTGCATAAAGCGCTGTCAATGAAGATGTGGAAGAACTTGAGTGGTCTGCACAGAGCCCTAACCTCAACCCCACTGAACACCTCTGTCATCATTTGGAACACAAACCTCTCGCCCTGACTTCACTTATATTCTTGTGGCTAAAAGGGCAAATCCCCACATCCACGTTCCACAATCTAGTGGAAAACCTTCCCAGAAGAGTGGAGGTTATTATAATAGCAAAGGGAGGACTAAATCAAGAATGGGATGTTTAAAAAGCACATATGGTGTGATGGTCAGGTTTCCACAAATGTTTAGCCAAATAGTGTATTTTCACACTGGTGCCCTGACTGGTCTGTAGTAAAGCAACATTTGCTTGTTCACTATATGCCCTAAATAGCTTTTGTTTGAAATGTATTCTCTTGATTAATTCTAAGAGGTCTTTTCTAGGTCACCTAAAGGCTGTAATTCCACAAAAAGACTGTATACTGTATACAAACAGTCACGTCACTGGACAATATAGTTTTTAAAAAAATCAACATATCCTCATTTGGCTATATGACCTACGCCGTTCTAGTGCACACTAGCCTGAATTTGGATCTTTATAATACGAAATAAATATTACAGCAGCCTACTCATTTCACAGTCTTTATCATGCCATAAAGGTCAGCTTTTCCTAAACATTTTATAAATGCATATTACCCTCTCCTGCACTTGCACCTACCCTGAAGGAACTTTGTTCTCTTTTTTTCTCGAAGAGCTGTCATCAGTGCAGAGACCTGTACCTTTAGCTCTGACACTAATTAAAAGCAGCACTATCCACACACAGTCAGGCACTACCTCAATATGCTCCTTCATTTTACTGGCAGAAAAAAACGAAAAAAACTCTCTCAACAAATATATTCTTTACTGTGATATGAAAAGAGTGAATTCCATCCCAGTATATTTACCGGTACTAGACTGATAATCCTTATAAGAACTTTCATACATGAGAAAATGTGATGAAGTGGGAGGAGAAAGTGGAACTAACATGGCAAAATATGACAGTGAAGGGGTTACAAAGCTCACTGGCTGAATTTCACAGATATGGCATCTGTGGAGGGTAGCCAGAATTAGGAAACATCTGAAAAAAACATGTTGGAAAACCTGAGAACTTTTGGAAAAATATTGTGTGGTCTGATGAGGCTAAAGTTGAGCCATTTAATCTAAAACCAAAACATATACTCGGGGAACACCAAATACAGCCCAACACCTAGATAGTGTTGTTCCAGTGATCAAGCATGGTGTTGGTAGCACCATACTCTTAGGTTACTTTTCAGCAGTAGGAAATGGAAAGCTTGTTGCCATCACAGGCAGCATGAATGGAGCCAAATATAAGCAATTGTTGAGGAGAATCTGTTCCAGCCAGCCAGACATCTACATTTACAATGGATTGTGATACCCTCACTGGTATCTGATGTCAGTGACTGTTTTTGTGTTTCTGCCATCAACTGATTTTGGTTTTCCTTGGCCGACCTGTTTGATGTCAGGTTCTTAGTACACCAGTGGTTTATTGGATTTTTAGTCAGGACATTACAAATTGTTGTATTGACTATGCCAAATGCTTGTGCAATGTAGACATTCAAATCTATTCATTGTTTAAACAATCAATCTAACAGGGCACACATGAGCAATGTTACATGTTCCAATATTTTTTTTAACAAGAAAAATGGATGGGCTCAAACAAAAGGTGCCATTTTCTAACTTGTTTAACACATCTAGCTGTAAATATTAGGAAATGAAAGCTGACATTCGGATCTATCATCTCATATTCATCATTTTAATCTCAAGCTCAAATGTATTCTGTTTATAGTAATACACTGTAACCAGAGAAGGCTGTATGTCCCAACAGGGAAATGAGCCAAAGCACAGGGCAAGAAATACAAAGGAATGGCTTGGGGAAAAAGGTTTGTGCTTTGGAATGGCTCAGTCAAAGCCCAGATTTAAATCCAATTGGAAATCTGTGGCATGACCTGAATATAACATTCTCCAAATAATTTGGGAGAGTTGGAATAAATTTTCATTGAGCAATGGAAGAAAATGCCACAGTCATCCGAGACAACTCAAATCTGTAATTTCTGCAAAATTATTATTCACATTGAGGGGGTGAATACTTTTTAGATTTTTTTTTTAAATTTTCAAATATTTCTGAAGACATCTAAATACTTTATTTCATTTTATTTCTTTATAGAATCACTTCAAAAGGAGCACAAACCATATCTGACATGCTTAATCTGATGTTAAAAAAACAACTAAAAGAGAAATAATCCTGGTGAACACTTGGATTGAACACTTTTAGGATAATTTTTAATGCTTGGATGCAAAATATTTACAGTCAATGATTGCCTGTAATCTGGAACCCATGCACATCACCAAATGCTGAATTTCCTCGCTTGAAATGCTTTGCCAGACCTTTACTGCAGCTGCCTTCTGTTGCTGCTTGTTTGTGGGTTTTTCTTCCTTCCGTTTTGGATTCAGTAAATGAAAAGCATGCTCAATTGGGTTGATGTCATCAGACATTTAAGAACATTTCTTTTATTTTCTTTAAGAAGTCCTCGAGTTGCTTTTGTGGTATGTTTTGGGGCAATATCCATCTGTACTGTGAAGTGCCATCATATCGGTTTTGCAGCATTTGATTGATCAGAGCAGAAAGTATAGCTCTATACACTTCAGAATTCATCCTGCTATTTCTATGAGCAGTCACATAATCAATAAACACCAGTGGCCTAGTTCCATTGACATCCATGCAAGCCAATGCCCTAACACTGCCTCACAGTGCGGCTGTGGCTCAGTCGGTAGAGCGGGTTGTACACTAATCGTAGGGTTGGCGGTTCGAATCCTGCCCTGGATGACTCCACATGCTGAAGTGTCTTTGGGCAAGACACTGAACCCTAAGTTGTTAGCACCTTGCATGTCAGCTCTGCTACCATTGGTGTGAATGAGACACAGTGTAAAGCGTTTTGGATACAAGCGCTATATAAGTGTGCCATTTGCCAGATGATGTGATCTTCCTTAACTTCTCCATACTCTTCTCTTCCCATAATCCTGGTACAAGTTAATCTTGCATCAGGACTGGTCAGGATTTTTTAAATAGTTTTTTTTTTTGTTGTTTCAAAGTATAATCTGGCTTTTCTGTTCTTAAGTGTTAACAGTGGTTTGCATCTTGGTGTAAACCGTCTTCATTTACATTCATGAAGGCATCTCTTGATTGTAGACTTTGACAATGAGGCACCTACCTCCTCCAGAGTGTTCTTGACTTGGCTAGAATTCTGCGATCAGCAACTTTAGTTGTTTTCTGAGCTCGCCAATGCGTTCCTTCCTTTTAAGAATGCACCAAATTGTTTATTTGTCCACACAAAAGTTTCTGCTCTCTCTCTGATAGGTTTGTTTTGTTTTTTCAGCATAATGAGGGCCTCCTTCACTTGCATCAGTACCTCCTTGGACCACATATTGAGAGTTCCCATGAACAGCTACCAAACACAAATTAATTCAACACCTGGATTCAACTCTAGACATTTTACCTCCTTAATTTTTTCATGAAAAAACGAGGAAACAGGCCACACGACCATGAAACTGCTTATCAGTCAATTGCGCAATTATTTTGAGTCTGTGAAAATGAAGGGACCCTGAAAAAAAATAGCTGTAATTCCTAAATGTTAATGCAATATTTTAATTTAAATTAATTAAATTTAACTTGAATTAAAGCTGAAAGTCTACACTTCACTCACATCTTCATTGTTTCATTTGAAATCCATTGTGGTGGTGTTCAGAGGCAAAAATTTGGAAATTGCATCATCATCCAAATACTTATGGACCTGACTGTATTTATTGTATATAATATTTATAATGTTTACAAGCAACAACAATTATTAGTATTATTATTGTTGTCGGTACATCCATTATTATTATTATTACTAGTATTATTATTATTATTATTATTATTATTATTATTATTATTATTATTATTATTATTATTATTATTATTATGGATTCTGAGTCTGTTTAGTACAGCAGTAGTTTAGAAGGACTAGGCTATCAGGAAAGTAATACAGAATTCAATATATTCTTCCTCATGCTCTCCTTATTTCAGATGCATTGAAGTGCCAAAGAACTCTTGGTGTCACCACAAGTCAGGTCAGAGTAAACCCAGTTCTGGCTTTTCACTGTAGCAGCTCTTACACAAGCGATGTCTATTTAAGAAGCTTCTGAGGATGAGCGGGTTCTAAACTAGTGGACGGGACAGAAGATAACTGACAAAAAGAGAAGGAGAAATGACAGAGATAAGACAGCACATCACATCAGCCCTAAGGAATTCAACATCTGTGCAATGATGGCAGTCATGAGTACACACCCTTACATGCACACACACACACACACACACACACACACACACACACACACACACACACACACACACACACACCTCTAATGTGATGCCTGACAGCTACAGGCTGGAGTAGCTTCAAGGGTGCCAAGGCTTGAATTTCTCCAACTTCTGCCTTCTTCTGCCAATCTTAGCTTCCTAATCCTCCACGTCTTCCTCCACTCTTTTTATCTCTCAGTCTCTTCATTATCCACTTTGCTTCCCGGTCGTTTTTCAACCCTTGATCGTTTCTTTCTTTATCATGCTGTCAAACTAACATTTTAACACAATCTTCATTCTCTCGCTCTCGCTTTCCCCCACTCTCTCATGCTCTCATTCTATGTCTCTTAAACAAACACGTACAAGGAAAACCTTACCGATTGATTTCCATGCTCTTTGCCTTTGTCTGACTCTACTTCAAGTTAGCTCAACATTGGATGTACTAGAGACAGGTAATAACCCAGTTTCTAATATGGCCCTTTTTGAATCTACCCCGGATTCTTCACTCTCCCTGTGTGAGTGTGTGTCTATGGTCTGATAGCTTCATGCTGTTTTGCTCTCCGTTCTGCAGCAGCACTCATCCCCACAGAGTGAACAGGACCTGTAGCATCAGCTCTGATGCTCATTAAAAAGCTCCATTTGTACATACACAGGTGCTGCCGCAAAACGCGTTTTCATGTCCCTGTCAGAGAGAACAGCATCCGATTCCCCTTCTTTAAACTCTCCTACCTTTCTGACAAACATACACTTCATCATTAATCCCTGTATCACTGTATCAAGACAGCAAACCACTGATAATCACCAAGCTCTTGCATTCTTCTTTTGTGATGCTTTTTTTTGTTATTGTACCGCAGCTTGCTATCTTTCTCCACACTTTGGCCTTTCCATCACTTTGGTAGAGGTTAATCTTGGCTCCAGTATTTTTGTGGTTCCTTTGTGTATTTCTGTGCGAATTCCTATTTGGCTTTCTGACCCTTACTGCTCATTGAGAGGCTTGAATCTTGTGGTATGGCCTCTATATTTCTGCTCTCGAAGACTTCTTCAAATTCTTCACAGCTCTCACAATGTTTCTGTTGTTGTTTTCTTGGCTGACCTGTTCTGTATCTAATTGTTAGTACACCAGTGGTTTCTTTCTTTTCCAGGACATCCCAAAGTGTAGTATTGGCTAGGTCCAAAGCTTGAATCTGATCGATTTACCCTATCTTCTCAGCTTCAGAATGGCTTGTTTTTCTCTCAGACAGATCTGTGGTCTTCATGTTGGTTTATCCTTTTGAACAACATAAGCAGGGTTGCAACATAAAAGCAGGGTTGGGCACAGACAATGACACAACAGTCATTATATAAAAAAGCTAGCATAAGAAAGAAGTCTGAGCAGCAGCTAAGGACTCGCATGGGGCATGGAGTTAAAAAGACGGCTTGGAATGAAGAATCGTCACTGGGCAGGTGAATATTGCAGTGGCCAGCACTCCGATAATTGATTGCAGCAAGATGTATGGGAGGACAAGCTGTGTGTAGCAGGGTGAACCAATCGTTCCCATAGACACTGACTGATGGGGATCGATCACACATGGCTGCAGCACACGGACTATTACATGAAGGTCCCCACTCTCCAGCTCACACACAAACAGGTTACACAATTTAGATCATAGGAAAGCATATCAGTCATGGTACGTATTACAAGATGTTAAGTGCCCTATTTGGTGCTGAAATAAGGTGTGCATGTGTATGCTTTTTTAAATGGCTTGGATGTCTAGAAAAAATTGGTTGGATTAAGTGGAATTTAGAGATTTAGGAAGATGCACATGGGCTGACTTGGATAGTGCAAAAGCTTAAAGAAGTCGCTGATTTGCTACACTATTGTGATGAAGGAGAGAGAGAGAGAGAGAGAGAGAGAGAGAGAGAGAGAAGGAGGAGCTCGACAAAGCTAGAAACTGCTGTTGGTGTTGTCAGGCATGAAAATAAAACAGCCATTTTCACACCGGGGTGTTCCTATGAAAACTCACACACCTACTCAAACACACTCAGCAGAGCCCCAGTGGAGTTTGACTTTGCATGTTGATGTGTCACAATGTGTTATCCCGACGTTTAATCCACTGCGTGTATGTGTCTGCATGCCGTTACACTCTACACTGTGCACATTCTTTTATTATTCCAAAGTTGTTGACTCTGATATAAACAGGGTTCAATAGCAAAAGCCTTTATAAAAAATATAAAAAGAACAGTCTCAATGAGACCTTTACCATCTCACACCAAGAAAAAAGGTAAAACATAGTGATGTGTAATCAGATCAGAGAAGTGGAGAGAAAATTGATGCCAATATTGATTATTTGTTTCTTTGCCAACCAGGTTGTTGAGGAGAAAAGCATTAATTGCAAAAGAGAAAAAAACAAACAAACCTGAGCTCATAAATGAGCAGCCCGGACCACTGAGATCACCTTTTCGTTCGGCATTCTTTGAAACCCCGAAACTCAATGAAAATAGACTGACAGCTAGTTCCCACTTTCCTGAGCTTTTTAAAAATCGTTCCGTCATTTCAGATATTAATTCCTGGTTCGATTTCCTGTGCTTCAGGATGAGCGTGTGCTCTAAGAGAGATTTCCCTTTGCACTGAACGTTCTGTATTTTCTGACTGGTATTAACTTGATCTCGGCTCACGTGCTCACATCTCCAGTGGAGTGGGGAAAATAAGAAAATAAAAAAGAATGGAACGAGATCAGGATTATGTTTCTACATCGCAGATGGAATCAGAATTATTCCAGTGCCACAAATCAGCACCGCAGCATGGCTGAAATCTCTGTGCTCTCCTTTCAAGTCACAGTTTATACTTCCAATGTCATTTAAGACCAAATTTCAAATTGCACTCAAATACAAAAAAATCTGTATCTGTAGAATTCATACCATCAGTATGTGGTTAAAGAGTGGAAAAAGTGGAGTTTGTACCCAATGTGATTTTGCTGTTTTCACATTTTCATGTATCAACAGTTCTCTGTGAATGCTAGCTCAGTAACATTAGCCTCAGATTAACACACACACTTGCCTCGTGTAGTAACACCACCAGTTTGTGTGTGTTTGTGTGTGCGTGTGTGTTTGTGACATGAAATCAAGTGTTTTCAAAAGAATATACAGTTACATAAGAAGCCGAATCAAAGGCCAGATTGAACAGCTACTAAAAGTCCTAAATGTAAGACCCTGTAAATGCAAACAAAGACAGTTTATTAGCTATAAAGGCCTTTCATTTAAAAAAATAAATAAAGTAAAAAAAAAAAAAAAAAAAATAGCATTTTAAGACATCTCGGAACTCTTTAATTCAGACCACTGTATTGAGCATTGCGTTATAGGTGGAGACAAAACAAGAAAAAAAAGGAGAGAAAAAAAAAGATGTGATGTGTTTAGTGTTTTGTCTCCTGAAAAACAAAAATGCAGCAAAAAGATGCTGTGCTGTGTTACACGTTACACTTTGATCGGCAACTTATCGAGTGAGTTGTTCTGCTTTTGTGTACAGTAGCTGTGAAAAATTAACAATTATTAATATATTAGTATAAAGTAGAATGTTTCTTACATTAAAAAGTATTTTTTAAACAATAATTATTAATCATTCTTATTAAAGGCATTTAAATTGGTTTAAAATAATTATTTCATTTAAAAATAACAAATATTGTACATATATACAGCATATATATATATATATATATATATATATATATATATATATATATATATATATATATATAATCTTTAATCTCTTTAATGTGTCATTTCTATACTTATATAGTGTGCAGTGCTGAATGTGGCAGCTCACCATCCTCGGTGGGCACGTAGACGTTCAGATAGAGGCAGTCTTCGCTCTGGTTCTGAATGTAAGTAGCAGCCACATCCAGACTGTCAGTGAACCACACGGGCAGCATGATCTCAGGCAGCACGCCGTGGAGGTTCTGTGGGCACACGGGTGCGAACTGAGTAGCGTTGCGCACTTCAGGCCACGAACCGGGTGCCTCTGGGGGCTGAAAACGGCGGTCTCCGATGGGCGGTGTGGCATAGGGTACGCCCAGGTACTGCTCTACAGGACCCAATATCTCATTATTTAGTTCCTTTTTGAGTCCACGCAGCTTTCCATAGTTGGTGCTGACAATTGGGTGTTTGGCGCTGGGTTCGGAGCGCTGACACGCTCCTAGAGTCAGCCACAGTGCTATACACAGGACGTAAACGCAGCTGAGAGTATCCAATCTGCGGGCACAGCCCGAGTCCTGCTTGTACCAGCGTGGTGGGCGCATGACTGCTTTTGCCATTTCTGTTTTTTTAATCCTTCAAATCAAGAAGGAGGTAAGTGAAGTGATTATGCACTAGGTTGGTGCCAATATAGAGTGTAAGAGGCGTGCACTTTTTAGGTAGACAAGATGCTGTGGACAGAGAGGACAGGAATAGGGGGTCCGGTGAACAGAAGGGAAAGGGACGAAGATGAAGTGGTGCCAGTAGTGATCTCAACCCTGGCAGGTCGCTGTGATGTGGCAAAGGTCAACGAGGAAAAGTCTGTTACGTTCCATTGCCTGACACTGTACTCATGGGGTTGGTCACACTGAAAATCATGCTTGGGAGTCCTGTAGAAGAGAAAGAAAGTGTGCAAAAGTCAGACCTTTCCAGATAACAGAACATACAACAGGAAGGTCGGGCTGTAACATTACAAAAACAACATTCCTATAATATATTCTATAAATATATTCTGTGTTAATGGTTTGTTTCATGGTTGCGCATCATGGGAGCAACCTTAGGTTTCAACCTTGTTCATATGTTTCCAGTTAGACAAAAATGAACATTATATTATGTTCATAGCGTTATAACATTCCTCTAACCAATATCTTGGAGCAATGCCATTATTCACATTATAAACCTTAGAAAAATAAACATTACAAACATCAGATAAAAAATTTCTCAGACAACCCAGATTGAAAAATCTTTGAAATAAAAGTTCCTAGAACCATAATAATCAGGAACCATAATATTAAAAAATTGTAAATTAATACTGATAAAATACATCTTCATATTCTTTATTTAAATTCAGGTAGAAAAGTATCAACTCAATTACTAATTTAATTAGTTACATTTTAATTAATGTATAAATGTCAAATTACAAGAAAAGTTCAGTAAAGCTTTGCCATTATTATAGACTGGTTTTAGTCACATGTGGTAAATCAGTGCCTCTTTGACCAAGGAGCCTAAAAAAAAAACTTTAGTAAAGGCTAACTAACAAAAGATTCATGCATAATCTCTCGAATGTTAGCTCTAATAGCTCTGACCATACAAAGTAGTTGAATGCAAATAGCTATCTGTCACAATATAAACTACCTTTGAAAAAACAAAGTATGCATAACAGAAGATAAATGTTCACAATGTATTAGGTCATCGGTAGATGTGCAAAGCATTTTTTACAGTAGGTTTTACATTAAGCACTAGGTTATTTGATACTTGTCTAATGTAAACTGTAAAACGTACCCGCAGGTGAAGTTTTCTAGTGTCTACATATTAACTAAAACAGATAAGTAGCAGCTTTTCAACCCCACATATGCCTAGTAGTTTCTGTAAATCCCTCCATATATTGTATGAACACTCCAGATTCTACCTTAAGACAACCCCCTTTTGTCAGATTAGGAAATGAAGTGATTTTTGAATAAAAATCTAAGTAAAAACTCATAATGTGCAAATCCTTAAAAAAAACTGCCTTAAGTATTCTAATTGTACTTTGTTACTTCCTACCTCTGTAAAAAGTTAATACTGCAAAACCATACTCCTGGGAGCAGAAAAATGAGTAATTGCATAACACACTGATCAACGCTGGCCTATTTTTCCTAAAGGCTAGACATTAGAAAATGCTTGCCAAGTGACATTTTCAGAGCACACTCCAGAAAGCGTGGCTACAGAAACAGTTTTCTACTCTGTGGCACTATTGAATTATGAATGTGCTGGTATTTGTTGAGAAACACCCTTTTTAAACTGATGATAAAGCTTTTTCATGCCTCAGTCAATCGGTTATGTCGAACAAATGTTAGTCCACTGCAAATACTGAATCAGTTGGAATGTGTATAGGAAACAATGTGAGGAGATGAAGCCTAATTAAGAACATAAACATATTCATCACATACTGAGTGTTCCTTTTTTTGTTCTTTAAAGGCCTCTGATTGTATGAGTGATGATTGATGAATCAATGGGTTTTATATGCATTTCCTCTGGAGATAGTAGTGAGCTGTTTGTAAGTGAACATCTGTTCGTAGGGAGCATTTCTAAACCACAAAAAAGCACATACAGTATCTCACAAAAGTGAGTACACCCCTGAATTTTTTGTAAATATTTGATTATAACTTCTCATGTGACAACACTGAAGAAATGACACTTTGCTACAATGTAAAGTAGTGAGTGTGCCGCTTGTGTAACAGTGTAAATTTGCTGTCCCCTCAAAATAACTCAACACACAGACATTAATGTCTAAACCACTGGCAACAAAAGTGAGTACATCCCTAAGTGAAAATGTCCAAATTGGGCCCAATTAGCCATTTTCCCTCCCCGGTGTCATGTGACTGGTTAGTGTTACAAGGTCTCAGGTGTGAATGGTGAGCATGTGTGTTAAATTTGGTGTCATCACTCTCACACTCCCTCATACTGGTCACTGGAAGTTCAACATGGCACCTCATGGCAAATAATTCTCTGAGGATCTGAAAAAATGAATTGTTGCTCTACATAAAGATGGCCTAGGGAATAAGAAGATTGCCAAGACCCTGACACTGAGCTGCAGTACGGTGGCCAAGACCATACAGCGGTTTAACAGGACAGGTTCCACTCAGAACAGGACTCGCCATGGTCGACAAAAGAAGTTGATTGAGGTTGTCTTTGGGAAATAGACGTATGAATGCTGCCAGCATTGCTGCAGAGGTTGAAGGGGTGGGGGGTCAGCCTGTCAGTGTTCAGAACATACGCTGCACACTGCATCAAATTGGGCTGCATGGCTGTCGTCCCAGAAGGAAGCCTCTTCTAAAGATGATGCACAAGAAAGCCCACAAACCGTTTGCTGAAGTCAAGCAGACTAAGGACATGGATTACTGGAACCATGTCCTGTGGTCTGATGAGACCAAGATAAACTTATTTGGTTCAGATGGTGTCAAGCGTGTGTGGCGGCA
>JAFFST010050092.1:102081-124754 GCA_022414735.1 Noturus placidus | reverse complement strand
GGCCAAGCATGTCTCCAGACCTAAACCCTATTAAGCATCTGTGGGGCATCCTCAAACGGAATTTGGACATTTTCACTTAGGGGTGTACTCTTTTGTTGCCAGCAGTTTAGACATTAATGTCTGTGTGTTGAGTTATTTTGAGGAGACAGTAAATTTACACTGTTACACAAGCTGTACACTCACTACTTTACATTGTAGCAAAGCGTCATTTCATCAGTGGTCACATGAAAAGTTATAATCAAATATTTACAAAAATGTGAGGGGTGTACTCACTTTTGTGATATATTGTATGCATGAATGCCCCACAAACAGAGTGCTGGGGAACATAAAGATATCCAAAGCTAGTGAGTATCAATAGAATGAAAGGAGGATAGCAAGCACAATTCTCACGTTGTCATAATCATCATCATCACCATTACCATCATCGCCATATTATTACCAGGGAAACCATCAGCTGTCTGAATATATTCCTCTGCCTAGTTTGTCCTGCTTTATTGCTTTATCACCCTCATATAATGGTCTAATGCGTCTGTTACTGAACTTGATTGCATTGCCGGTCTGTTTTGGGGTATTTGAAACACAGAGAGTTGATATAATTCTGTTTGCTAGAAAACTTTTTCTAGGACACTAACACAAGTCATTTAAAACAAAAATTTATGTGTGAGTCTTTATTTACATTTATCATTCTATTATTCCCAAGGCTTTGATTTTATCGAAGTTCATCATTAACATTTCCAAGAATTTTCCACATCTCTCTGTGTTTTTCCTCAGTCTGTTTTTCCTGTGTGTCTGTGATATGAGACTACTTAAAGGCTTCTCTGGTCTGTACTGGAACCACACACAGAGTTGGTGAGTTAAGTCCAAAAGTACCATTAAAGGGATACCTCACTCAAAAATTCTGTTATTGATTACTCGCCCTCATGTCGTTCCAAACCCATAAGACGTTCGTTCATCTTCGGAACACAAATGAAGACATTTTAATGAAACCTGAGAGATTTCTGTCCCTCCATTCACAGTCCAAATAACCAAAAGTTTCAAGCTCAAAAAGTTCATAAAAGCATCGTAAAAGTAATCTATGTGACTCCAGTGGTTTAATCCCAATTTTACGAAGCTATACGAATTCTTTTTGTGTGCAAAAAACTCCAAAATATTTAACTTTGAAAATTTTTTTCTTTCCTGTCAAATATAAAATAATGCAACAAAATTAAGGGACACACATTGAAATAAACATCTAATAAGAGTCTAGTACATTTAAAAGATATTGCTGAATGAATAGTGCTAGTTGTAATTATCACATTAATCACTGCATATTTGATTTCATTTAACGAACCAAAACAATCCACCCTTATTAGTTTATAAAAGCATAGATCAAGCACATTTTATCATATTGCATATAATATTTTTTTTAAATATCACACTCTGATGGTAAATTGTGTGCACAACCTAATGAACCAATGAGATACTATGCATGAGAATTTGAGGCCATGAAACCATAATGTGTGGATAGGATGTAGGGTATTTTATCACACTTTTAAATTTAAATTTTAATTAAAACAAAGTCAATGTGTTGGTTAATTTGATGCACTTTCCAGTAAAGGAAATGTCCCTATGGTTTGAAGGACAAGTGTTACGTTATTATATATATATATATATATACAGTATATATAGGTCCCATTGGTGTGTCTGTTTCCCTTTTTCTCCTCCCACCTTCTCTACACCCCGCCTACTGCATGCACCTTGTTCCCGCCTGCTCCAGCCTTGTGCGACGGGATTGGTTGCCAGCACGCTTCCGGAAGCATACTTAAGCCTAATCAGTCTTCAGCCCAGGGCAGATCATTGACTTTGGGTTGTGTGTTAGAGAGAAGTGCATCTTGCCTGTTTTGATTAATTCGACTGTGTATGACCTTTTCGCCTGTTTTGACTCTGTTTATGCTCTGTCCCATTACGGCTCATGTATATGTATATTTGTATATAGTATTTTGTTATTTGAGTTCACTAATAGTCACATTTGTAAATAGTGCACAGATAGAGTGGTTAGTAGGAAGTCGGTGCCATTTGAGTTCATTCATCTTTTCTCCTGTTTTGGGTTTAGCCAGGGAATGAGGGAAGATTGTGTATTTTTGTTTTCTTTTCTTGTAGTTTAGTCAGGTAAAGTTAGAGGGACTTTTGTTTATTTTGGCCTGGCCGGCTTTTGAAGATAAAGACCACTGTGTGTATAAAATAAACAACCCAAATGGTCTTGCCAACTTTTCTTTTTTTTTTGTATGTTGGGGCCCGACCTAGACCGGGTTCGTAACACAAGCCTACAGCTGACTTTAAGCAAATACTGTTTATAATTTTATGCATAAAATAATTAGTCCTCAAAATAAGTCGCTGTCTCCTCTGATGTCCTCAATGCAGAAGAGCAACTCCTTAAGGAACAAGACAATATGAGGAAGAAACCTTGAGAAATTCAAAATAATAATAAATAAATTCCTCCTATAACTGTGTACTACACGATCAAAAAAGTGCAATTGTGTAACCAGGAAATTCATTAGAGCTTTCACATGAAGTTTATTTTACATTAAAACCTTACATTACATATTTTTCAAATCCATAACATGTCCAGTCTTGTTGGTCAGCATTTGTCATGACTCAAAATGTACATGGCAGAATGTACACACATATTTAGTTAGTGAAAGTAATTAGATTAAGTGGTTTACATGGCAATTATTCTATTCAACAGACTATTACCCACCTTTATGATGGGATAAAATTTGTATTCCCATAGGTTGCATTCAAGCTGAAGTGTTGTTTGTTTATTCCCAGATCAGTTGTAGCATTACCCAATTATTATGCTGTGTGTAAGTTTAACTAATGAAAGCAAGATCCAAGTGTAAAGCACCAGAGATCAGCCACCTGCATCAACACGATCAAATTCCGATTATGAGATACCAAGCTGACCTGGAATCAGAGGTCTTACCCATTAAGGATCACATCAGGCAAATGAGACTGCCTCCTTTCTGATCCTGAGCCAGGGTGACACAGCACTTAATCACACTCTAGGTCTATCTTAAAGCAGCTGACGCCTGTGCCCTGTAGGTAGCCTAGAGCAGGCACAGGCTGGACACAGCGCAGGCTTGCAGCTGGCACTGGCACCATCGCCGCAGGACACTTAGGTTATTTGGGTCTTAATTGCTTAATTGGCATTGTTGCAAGGCCTAATTGGGCTGTAGTGGGCACGCTGTGAACCATGGGGGGTGGGGGGGGGGGTTGAAAGTGATGAATGGCTGGAATAAATATGACAAAGAGGAGAAACGTCTCCATAAATTTGCACACATACAGGTATATACAGAATTCCTGCACACACACACACACACACACAC
This sequence comes from Noturus placidus, assembly GCA_022414735.1. Classification (NCBI taxonomy): domain Eukaryota; kingdom Metazoa; phylum Chordata; class Actinopteri; order Siluriformes; family Ictaluridae; genus Noturus; species Noturus placidus. The sequence continues at coordinate 121,389 of JAFFST010050092.1, read as the reverse complement.
ACACACACACACACACACACACACGCAGGCTTTATTCTCTGTGAGGGTGTGGATTGGAGAGCTGCCATTAGGCCTACCTGAGATCAAGTAGATAATTTAAAGTGTGAGAGCAGGTGGCCCATTGTGTGCAGTTGTATGTGTATGTGGCACAGGGCCCCTGCTCTTGAGGTCGAATCTCAGTACCCTGGGAGATGGCAGCGTGTGATTATGTTTTCATAAGCGTGTATGTGTGCGTGCGTGTGCGAGACTGCCCATCAATAGCAAGGCTGCCGACGGCTAGGTCAAACCTCGGGTTCACACTTTTTCTGCTCTATTCATCTCTCTCTCCTCCCAGAAGATTAAGCTAAGCGTCGATCAGGGCCCTGCTGAGCCAAGAGCGATAGAGCAAACAGATGGATAGAGAGACAGCGGTCACTGTGGGAAAAACAAGTAAGAGCAAAACAGTATTGTGGTCAATTGCATCCTGAGTGCTCTCTCCTTGTCTCTGGACACGGTGTGGAAAAATCATGACTGTGGAGTCAGAGAGCAAATCTGAACACTGCCCATTTTAGGCGGCGGAACAGAGAAAGCGAAAACATTATGCGTAGTTCAGGTTTTTCGATCACAGATGGGCCTTAAATAGAGAGCGAGAGAGAGTGAGCGAGAGAGAGAGAGAAATGGTCCATTCCACGTAGTGATTCCTGTGATGTGGGGAAAAAAGACCTTACCTACAAAAATGCCAATTAATTTCAAAGGCAAAGGATGTGGAACGAAAAAAGGTACAGCGCGTTTCTGATGTAATAGCTTCTCTTATATGGTACATTATATGTATAAATATTAGTTTCCAACCTTAAGGTTGCTTGTGAATGTTCCTTCAAACTGTATTTATAAGCGAGAGCCTTGCCAATGATGTTGCTATCTGAGTTTTTTTTTGATATCTGAGAGCTTGTTGCCCACAATTACCCTTTCATTGTGACAATGGCAAGGATGCTTTTAGTTGTAATTTACAATTATGTCACTTGGCTGATGCTCTACTCCAGAGCTATGCTTGGGTGTCTACTTGGAAAGCATACTGTATACTTTACTGGTTCAGGTCAATCCAAGGATAAACTTAGCAAAAAGCTAAAGCAGTTCCAGTAACAGGGATCAGTGCTGATACATCAATGTTCATGAGACTTGTATCAGTAGTTTTTAGGTGCCTGTAGAAGATTCGGGTCTTGAGCTGCTAGGACAGCCGGAGAAAGTTAAGCTGCACCATACTTGTGACTCAAAAGGCTTGAGATAGGGTTTGGGATTTTACCGTTGTCATCCTGTTGGCTAGGCTGGTCCAGGTTGAGCTTTATAGGCAAACAATTGGTGGTGAGAACAGTAGTGAAGTGACTGTAGACAAGTTGGATTCGAAAGTACACTTTCTCAATGCGGGGATATGTTAGCAATGAGGAGATATGTTAGCAACAAAAGCAGAGGAGTCGAAAGTTAGCGATGCAACTAAATGCTTAGACTTCATCATATGCAAGTGTTAAATAAGATACTTGAAAGCAGGATCTCATCTTGGAAGTAAAACTCAACAGAGAACATGCATCATGTGACATCTTTTGCACTGCAAAAAAATAATAAACAAGAAAATGCTAATTGCTAAGAAAAACTCAATGATCTTTTGTCTCATTACTTTAACACTGCAAGCAGCAAAAATCACAAGTACTGAGCTAACATTATCCTCCCAATATCCCCTTCTGAGAGAGAGAGAGAGAGAGAGAGAGAGAGAGAGAGAGAGAGCGAGAGAGAGAGCGAGCGAGAGCTGTGACTTCAAATCCCAGGTGTGAGCAAGGCTATTAACAGTCAGGTGCTCCTGACAGGCTTTGCTCTGACCCTCACTTCCTTTAAGCAATTAGGCATTTTATCAGAATCAGAGAGGACGGCACAATGACAAAGAGACAGACACACTTTTGGAAATGGAGGTCACAGACCACCAGAGCACAAAATTGGGAACAATATGCCCTGAAGAGTTAAAGTCAAATATTTACAAGGCTTTAACGTGGGCCGGGTGCTTCTTTTCCCAGTGAGGTCACACTAGCACTGGAGATCACAGGGCTAATGAGACAGCACACACTAATCATTATACTCCTTCCTAGCTACAACAAGTGTTATAACAAGTGAAAAAGTAACACAGGCCTATTTAAATACAACCCCTATAAAGGGGAGATGCAGGTCGGGAGCTGTCAACATGTCTCACTCTGATTAATATTCAACAGCAGGCAGTGTTCAGCCTCATCCATATTTAATATACACATCATGTGAAGAGAAGAGAAGAGAAGAGAGGAGAAGAGAAGAAAAGAGAAGAGAAAAAAACTGGAGAACCCAGAGGAAATCCACATAGACATGTGCCAGCCTGTTGTCCTGTGTTAAAATTGCTTATATTAATTGTGTTTTCATTTATTCTGTATGTTTCTATTTTTATACGGCATGCAAGCTTGGGGTAGTTCTGGACTACCAACTACCCTTCACTGCTTACATTACTAACCTGTAAGGTTCTCCTTTACAACAGGAGGATCTGACCATTTCTATCCACAGAGCTCAATCAGATCTTTGTTCAGTGTTTTGCCAACTAAAAGCAGCAGATACAGTGCCTTGCGAAAGTATTCGGCCCCCTTGAACTTGGCTGAATAATTTTGCCAATTTTTCAGTTTTTTATTTGTTGAAAAAGTTTGAAATATCCTATAAATTTGGTTCCACTTCATGATTGTGTCCCACCTGTTGTTGATTCTTCACAAAAAATTACAGTTTTATATCTTTATGTTTGAGGCCTGAAATGTGGCAAAAGTTCGAACAGTTCAAGTGGGCCAAATACTTTCGCAAGGCACTGTACACCAGCCTGTCAGAATGCGTAATTTCTTCAGAGACTGATGCGAATATGAGCACCAAGCAGATATGACGTCACACAGGATGTTGCGACAATGCTATAATCAGTGCTTCCTAAATCTTGGCCATGTCTTGTTGTGTCAATCATCTATTGGTCACAGGCCTTCACTTGATATGAATTCGCAGGTCTGAGAGAACATTGGAATGCAGTGAATTGCGAAAGCTTGCGTTCCCCCTTTCCGGCATTTGCATGCGTATGAATGGAAGTCAATGAAAATTTTGCATGCTAAAAGTCTAGTGTGACCACCCCTTAAGACCGGACTACTGCAACACATTCCTGGCAGGTCCGTCCCTGCGTGCCATCCGACCCCTTCAACGTCGGGGTTTCCGGTTTCGTCCGGAGCGTCCGGGTACTTCAGTTTCCTCCCCAGTCCAAAGACATGCGTGGTAGGCTGATTGGCGTATCTAAAGTGTCCGTAGTGTATGAATGTGTGTGTGAATGTGTAGGTGATTGTGCCCTGCGATGGACTGGCACCCTGTCCAGGGTGTACCCCGCCTTGTGCCCGATGCCTCCTGGGATAGGCTCCAGGTTCCCCGTGACCATGATAAAGGAGTAAGCGGTAGAAGATGGATGGATGGATGGATGGACCATGTGTTTGGGTTATTGGTGAAAGCTTCCTCATAAACATGATTTTTAACCTCATCAGGACTCACCTGGATAAATACTCAGAGTTGCCAGTTTATTAGATACCACAATTCAATAATATTGCAACTCAGTCTCAACGAGCATTAAAATTATGTAAAAACTAAACTTAACATGTCTAGATTTTTATTTTATTTATTAAATCACGTAAATAAAACACCAGCACACAATTATTCCAAATTATCTCAGTGAAATGACCCACTCTCAGTGAATTTACTAAAGAATTTACTATTTGAATAAATATCTGAACATTTCTTTTTAAATAGGATGGTGGGAAATATATTTTTAAATAAATTTGACTGAAATAAATGAGGTGGAATAATCAGTGAGATTCTATTTTTAAGTTGTTTTTATTTGATCTAACTCGGTGGTAGACAAACCAGACTAACTGACTAAAGCACAAAGTAAAGCTAAGATTTCAAAAACTCTTCTTAGAACAGTAATGAAGCACCTCTCCTTGACTTTGCACTGCTTGATAAACGAGACAGAGGAGAGAGATGAAAGGATGGGTGAAAGGCTCGGCGGGAAGATGAGAAAAAGCTGGACTGAGTCATGTATCATGAATTTCAGACACATCACAGTGATAAGGTCACAAGATAAATGATCAGGGGTTGTGTGTTGGGTTATACCTAGGTGTGGGGCAGTATGTAGGTATGTTATTTTTCTTCATTCTCTCTTTCTTCTCCCTCTGCTTTTCCCCTTTCTTCTTTATCCAATCTCACCCTCCCATCCCTCTTCTCTTCCTCCATCGGAGCAGTCTAGAATGAGTAGAATCCTGATAGTAAGTTCTGTCTTGCACTTGTTTCATGAATGAACTGCTCTAGAGGATCAACCATTTTTTAAAGGCATATTTAAGTGGTGCAAACGACCACGAAAGCAGGAGTGCACAGAGCCATCCTCTCCTCTAATCCTGGCTATAACATGACCTTCATCTCCTCCCTCTCTATACTCTCCTGCCTTATCCCTGTTCACTCCCATGAGATAGAAATCAAAGAGATGTACAGCAGAGGGTAGTGTACATCTCCTCCCACACACTCACACAGCCTATGGCTATGTGTGTGTGTGTGTGTGTGTGTGTGTGTGTGTGTGTGTTTGCAAGTTTCTACAGCATCTCAGTTCCAGCAACTTGAATTCTGCAGACACATCCAGAGCAGGTCCTACACTGTCTTTCTCTTGAACAAAGGGATTCTGGCTGTGGCGAGTGTCTGAATGGCAGTACTGCATCCGTGCAGTTGTGTGTCTCATTAAAATGAAATGCCTTGAATGTGAAACAACCGCTCTTCGTCTCTCCATCGAACAAGAAGAGCTGTGGCAACTTTACTGGTCCACTGGGTGAACACAACTCACTCAAAAATCCCGAAATCAAGAGCAGCACTGAAACCTCTCTCTCTTTCTTTCCTTCCCTCCCAGCAATATCTGCCGGCTCACTTCCATTCACTTCACTACCACAACTGGGTACTTTTTCTTGTTTTCACCTTAAGACACATCACAACAATCTTGTCCAACACACTCTTTCCACAGCACAATAGCCACTGCAGTGTAATAATCTCAGTCCTTATTGATTATAATGTAGCACAGATGCTCAGGGAGCGGACACTGTGTGTGTAACTGAAGCAGAAGGACCACTAAAGACACTACGCTCATCTGTGACCGAGGTAAAAGAATTCATAATACAGTCTTGTGCAGTCCATACTGAAGTGATAAAATTTACACAGCGGACTTGAAAGAGTGCCGCACCGTCAGCAGATTTGTAGGCTCATTCCGAGCTTTATTGTAGGCTCATTATTGAAGGAGTTAACTCATGGACACCCAAGATACTTTGCACTGATTGATTCTTTTCCTAAAAATGTAGCTTATGTTCAAGTATAAAATGTGATTACATTACATTTTGTAAATGCAAATGATAATTAAAGGAATAAAAACAGCTACATGTTAGCTTCATGCTTTTATTGTTGACTCATGTAAAACTAAATATCTTTGTTTGCATTTGTATATTAGCCGACTTAACAAAATCAGACTAAGGAAAATTTGGATAGTATTAGTTTTAGATGGAGATATGGTTTAATGTAACATTGACATCATATCCAAATGGACATATTGGTAAAGATTCTGTACACTTATTCTTTTTCTTCTTTGTTAGTTTGGAGATATTCCAGGAAAAAAAATCTTTCCCCTATACTCCCCTGATTTGAATTTAAAACCAAATACGATTTGGCAGAGTTTAAAACACAGAACAAACAAGTAGAACTCTGTGGCAATGGTGTTAATGGTCTAGTCCTTCTTGCTCCTAATTTGTACAGTATGCCTGAAATACAATGAACACACACTTCCACAGGAAGGAAGCTACTGAAGAAAAACTATTTTCGTCACGTATAATAGAGCTAATAAGTTCATCTGTTGGTCCCAATGATACTTCCATATAAATCCTATAAACATTCAACCAGACATTCTTAAGATATTGTGCTAAAGATAATCCCGGAGGAATGCACAGATGGACAGACATTTAAAATGACTCGTCAGAGCAGCACTGCATTCAGGGATTTTAGGTATGTTATTGTGCTCCTATTACAGGTATAGCCAAAATAAATGTTATGGTCATGTGACCTACTAATGGTCAAGCGCAATTTTGCAGCCACAAGCCCTAGTAAAAACAATAACAATAATGGTCAAAACCATTCAGTTTGTATTAAAATGAGCTGTATGTAGTATGTTACACTTTTGATGTGATGACCATATACAAATAACCTTTACAAATTGCCCTTAGTTACTACGGATGTCTTCTGAAAAGATTAACTAACATACATATTGTATATACGGAAAGCATATCCTGTCTACACAAAATGGAGGCAGTGTGGAGAGGTTTTCACGGCTTAGTTCATTATTAATTTACGTAAATTTCAGTGATTGTGTGACAGGAGAGCACTTTGGTTGGTGTAACAATAAAAAGACATTAATGGGATGGCTGCTTCTTTCCACTCCTACAGAAAATGAGTCTCTGAAGGATGTAGCAGGACATACACATGAGTCAAATCCCCAGCTAATGACTGAGACCTTCATGGGCTGAATTTGACGTGTTAGATACAGGAAAACAAAAATCTCTCTGACTGAACTTGACAGCCCGATGTATAAAGACATGTGATGTTATGTGCCTTAAATCTGTCTTGGTTACACACACACACACACACACACACACACACACACACACCGAGAACATTATCAAGATCCTGAGATTTTAGAGAAGTTTATCATTCTGTAATGTTAAGTGTTCAATATCAAGTGCTAAGTAATAGATGTTATGGAACAACTCATTATGAATGACTTTATCCCTTTTTATATCTGAATATAATTCAATAATTTTCAGTATTCAGTCATTTTAATAAGCAGATAGAAGATCTCTATATTTGCACTGCATTAAGTTTTTTTTAACATATTTTCTAAAACAAATTATTTTTATAGTGAAACATAATTTAATCAAATAAAAAATGTGTACATTTCACATCAGCTCTTTTTGTTTCAATTTAGTTCATTCTAATGGGCCTGCAATATGGTAGCATGATGTGTGCTAGCTATTATTTAGCTAAGAAAAGAAAAAAAGAAAGGAAAAAAAACAAGTAAAGGCAAGATTGAAGGCATGTCATGGGTAACTACAGGCAAATAGCATTTATTTCTGAAATAGTTCTGCATTACAGAAAATGTGATGGGGTGAAAAGGATTATTTTCTTCCTGGATTTACATTTGAAAATCGAATGGGTTAAAAACACTTTAGAACAAGGATGTGGTTCTTGCATTATGTTTTAGATTTTCATTCTGCATTTATCCATCACGCTGACACTTTTATCCAAACCTCAGAGCTTTGAGGCAACGCTACTCCATGCTAGTTTCACTAATGCTGGTATTACAAACACTAGCATCACTACAACATGATATGCTTTCTGACATGTTAATGGCTTCTTAAAATCAGTAAATACACCTAACTAAAACTAAATTCTATTGTTATAAATATGTTCGTGTCATCTAGATTCAACTAGAATCTATAGTGCACTAGAATCTATTAGGCACTTGCTGCCTAATATATTCCACACCTTGGCAGATGCCATCGTAATGAGACAATCAAATGTTATTCATGTCACCCGTCAGTGGTTTTAAGGTTATGGCTGATCGGTGTATTTGCCCAGAATTCCAGATTCCGTTGTTTAACACCAAGGTCACTATATCACTTTGTTTCAGTTAACAGCAGATTTGACAGCGGGCATTCATCTTTAAAACTGTACAACACTCCAGTGGGCACTGATACGCTCAGAACATACGCACACATCAGGATGCCTGATCTGATTACTCTCACTGGTGATTAAGATGCCTTCCCGGAAAAGCAACTGATTCTAAAGAGCACAGTGAAATCCAGTGAAACATTTGTGTCCAGCTGAAGTTATATAAACCGTGTAGGTGTAAACTCAACACTGGGGGTTTTGCTGTAAGAAAGGTTTATGCATGGTGGATAGGAAAACAAGCAGCTTTGCGCATGGAGAAGTTCTTACAAATCCCCGTAGCCTTCAGGATCCAGTGTATGCTACAATTATGACAGTGTACCGACCTTAGTATATAAATCACAGACATAATCCAATACACACACCAATGACAAGTCATATAATTTTTTCAATAGTTATCCCATCCTGATCCAGGTGAAATAATGTACCCTCTATATATACCTTCTATGGTGCAAACATTGTGAGAATAACAGTACAGGAGAAAGTGCAGTGCAATATATATATATATATATATATATATATATATATATATATATATATATATTCATCGAAGATTATTGGTATCTGCACAGTTCCTGCACAGTACAAACTAAGTAAACAAAACTACAGAAGCAGCATGAAGTTGTTGGTGATTATTGACAAACACGTCTTTCCTGTTACATAATATAAATGGTAAATGAAACACTTATGTAGCACTTTTATCTAAAGCGCTTTACACTGTGTCTCATTCACCCATTCACTTACACACCAATGGTAGCAGAGCTGCCATGCAAGGTGCTAGCTTGCCTTCGGGGGCAACTTAGGTTTCAGTATCTTGCCCAAGGACACTTCGGCATGTGGTGTCTTCCGGGCCGGGATTCGAACCGCCAACCCTACGATTAGTGGATTAGTGGACAACCCGCTCTACCGACTGAGCCACTAACAAATAAGTTTAACTATCAAAAACAAACTTCTGTCTCATTATTAACTAAATATATGTTCAACAAACTGAGATTAAACACGTATTGGGCCTCATTTATCCAACTGGTATAAAAAAATTCATTCGTAAATCACTTGCACTTAGACAAGAAATATAGCATTTATGAAAATGCAGTTAACGATCATATGCTACAAGAGCTCCTGAAATTGTGTAACTTTAGGTTTGAGGAGATTTAATAATCTGAACCTTGATTGATGGGTTTCACATGGTATAACTGTCATGAGTTACTGCAAATTTATATACATAATACAGTCACACATTAACTTCAATTACACATGGCTTTAATGAAAGTTTTGTAAAAATGTGTTGCTTCAGTTTAATGACTAGAAATGAAGCAATCAGAAAATAAATACATTAATGAAGACCAACAAAATTGAATGAATCAATTAGGACAAAAATAATGCTTAAAATAAATAAAATAAAAATCATTTAGAAAAGGAGGAAGAGTTAAGATGAATTCAAATATCCCTACTACCATACTATACAGTAAGCAAAAAGCAGTAGGCGAAAAACACCCAAATGACCTACTGCTTCAACTTATAGGCTTAAATAAAATAAAAACCTAAATGTGTATTTATTTTTTAAGTGTAGTATACCACAAGCCTATAAAACTGTGAAAGAAATATAAGTAGGACAGTAACCTAAATAATATGTTAAATATTAATTAAAATAAAGAACCGTGGCCAGGTGACATGCCTAGAGATGGATCCCGAGATTTGTAGTGTTTAACACTTATTTTTTTCCCCCACATAGCCGACATATGGCTTCATCCAAATTTATTAGTCCACGGCATGAATCCAAAATGTTCGCAGATCATCAATGTAACATTTCGTTCTCCAACAAGATCCATCGGAGCAGAAGAACTTGAAGTGAAATTGTAGAATCGCCTGACTGGATTTTGCTGCACTCAAACAAACCCATGCCAAACTAACAGACAACACCATATAAGGCGTTTGATTATGATTAAATAATTTGTGTATTAACATAAAATCTCCTGCTATATGGTAGGCTATAAATATTGCAACTGTTATTATTATTATTATTATTATTATTATTATTATTATTATTATTATTATTGTTATTATTATTATTATTACATCTGTATAGAAAATGTTGTACTTTGCACTTAGTGCCCACTCAAGCAGAAACATTAAGGTGGCGTGTGATGGGACACTACCACAGGTGGCACTCCACCACCATGGTGGTAGTTTGTCTGCGGTTGTCATGGCCACCCTCACAGCCCTACTGGACACTGCACTATCCCAAAAGGCAAAAGGACTGGCACCGAAGATTCAGAATATAAAATGGCGGAAGGTAGCATGATGACTCTTTTGAAGCTGTATAAAACATGACAATGTAGTATGTCCGGATTGTTATTCATGCTTACCACTTATACTGAGCAGTATGTACTGTATCAGTAGCTGAGCAGTAGGTACTGAAACTAATGCAGTAGATACTGTCACAGTATATGATTCCTGAAACATGGTAGAAATTTTAAGTTTGGTTTGACTTACAAAAACCTTTACAGAAAAAGGTCCACAATCAATAAGATAATGGCATCAAAAACAACAACATCACTGCATTTAGGAAGCTGCATCTGTTGTAGCTTGTTACCATTAGCATCATCATTGCTAAAGTTAGCTTGTCAATAATTATGCCACTCTAATTTCTCTCCACAGATAGGATCAACTAGACAGCGTACTGTAGTTATGAGCTTGCTGAAAGTGCAAACTGCATGCGGTATAAATACATAGATACTATACAGATAATTAATTACTGACAAACTATAACATGACCAAAAACTCCAGTTGACGATGTTTTCTGGAATTTTTAATAGAACGTAATTTTTTTTACATGCCATATAACTATAATGGACACACATTTTTTTTTCCTATCTTTGTGTGCTTTCTCACATATTCGTCCAAGTCAAGCTCACGTCAGAGTGAAATTTGGTCTGGTTTGGATCAAGTTCACACTGAACATCATTAAACAAACCAAAAAGAAAAAGAAATACTGTGGGATGATAATATACACTTACATATCTTATTGATTGGTCAGAAATGCTTCAACTGAGAAACTGAAACAAGCATCTGGCAAGTACATATAGAAATGACAGAAATAAGCTAAGGATGAGCACACACCAGCTAGTTTTAAACATTTCTAACCTGTACCCTGCCTTTCTTTTCTTATTTTTTTCTTACGTCTCGACATCCAGATGTCACATCAGGTAAGCAGAAGTGGATGCAATTGAAGGGCGAGTTTATTAAACAGTTCACAGGCAAATAAATCCAAATCAAGAGGCAGAATCATACTCAATAAACAGGCAATGATCAGGTGATGTGCAAACAGTACAACACGGGCAGAACCAAAGGACAGAAACTTGAATGATAACAGGATCAAAGCCAAAACAATGATAAACAATAACAGTTAATAATAATAATAATAATAATAATAATAATAATAATAATAATAATAATAATAATAATAATAACAATAACAACAACAACAACAAGTATGAGCACACTAAGCATGTGAGACTGGAGTCCTTTAATTCTGTGGGTGGTGATTGTGTAGAGGGATTTGTGTGTGTATGTATATATGTGTGTGTGTGTGTGTGTGTGTGTGTGTGTGTGTGTGTGTGTGTGTGTGTGTGCCCCCCGCACACTTCCTATGACAACGCTTTTTTGCCATTACTTTAAAATGTTAACTTGATTAAACTTTTTTGGAGTCTGTTCATTATAATTTAATTACAAATTACTCATGAAGCCAAACTGACTAAAAAATTTAAGGCAGCCAGGATTTTTTTTTTCAGTAATTTGTTCAGTAATTTATTTACAGTAACACACCCACCCACTATTTGGGATAATGAACAGTTTTGCCTACTCTATATAGTAAAATGGAAACAACAATAACAACAACAAAACAATATTTCCAACAAATAATTACAGATGAACACTTCAGTAAATAAACATCGGTGCCTTTATAGTTTTATTCCTAGCTGGGCATAGGCAGGATTTCCCCCTCCTATTGAACCAATATAGGCTATTGATATATGCATATGTGTTGAAGTGCAATGCATTAAATATATGCACTATATACACAAATCAACTGCTAGTGGAAGTGAAAGAGACAAACTACTTAGCAGAAACAGTAGTTCATTTCTTCATAAAATTGTATGCTTATTTTTAAAGAAATATAACAACAGTCAGTATATTTACATGGACAACAATAACCTGATATTAACCCGATTAAGACAATACTCCGATTAAGAAACTACCATATAAACAGTGATTATTGATTACCTTAATCTGACTAAAGTCATACTCGAATTAAACACAAATTGAATTAAGACGTGTGGAGTATTCCTGTTTTAGTCGGATTATCCAAGTGCATTACAGAGATGTACACACCTTAATCACACTATTAACATCATGTGGGAGTTTTCACCACATTTTGCGACAGGACACACATGGCAGTGCTCAACTGTTTTACAGCAAACAAGAAAGGACGGCTGTGTACGAAACCACATACTTACCTACTATATAGTAGGAGAAATTCATGTATCTCGGTTGCGATATAGTAGGAAAGTATGCGGTTTGGGACGCAGTCCACGGCTTCAATCAATCATCTAATTTGCACGTACAGCATGACAAATAATTAACTGCAATTGAAGCGTTCCTAAAAAAATTTTTATAAAAATCCCCAAAACTGTATACAGTACCATAACGAAGACTAACTGTATGTCGATACGTGAAATTCTGGAGGGAACATCGGACATACGTGGCGCGGTAATGTCATTACATAGCTCGATTAACGGCACACGTCATTACGTGTGCCGTTAATCGATCTATGTTCTATAAGTTGCCCCCGATGGCAAGTTAGCGCCTTGCATGGCAGCTCTGCTACCATTGGTGTGTGTATGGGTGAATGAGACATAGTGTAAAGCGCTTTGGATAAAAAGCGCTATATAAGTGCGCCATTTTACCATTTATAACATGTAAAACGGGAGCATGAAAGAAATATTATTAAAGCAACTTATGTAAACACCTTAAATCACAATATTGTCTTATTCAGAATAAGCTCAATAATTAGATTATTGTTGTCCATGTAAACGTAGTCAGTGTTTATGATTTGAAAACTAAAATGAAGTATTATGTTAGAGCAGTAATGTAAACATTAGCAGAATTTGATGTTGAGGTGCTTTTTTTTTTTAAACATTAAAAAAGGCTCTAGTGTGTTTGCTCTTTGACTTTGAATAGAAACTTCTTTAGTTTCATTTTAGTATTTTTGTAGTAAGTCTCGATGCTCTTTTAACTCAGAATAAACAGGCAAATGATCTATCCCAAAATGACGCTAATCAACAGAACAAGGTTCAATTTATTTTTAGAATACATTCTAATCATTTCAGAATGGATCATGACAACTCACATAACTGCATCATGAGCTGCACCTTCTTTGCCTGCCTGTTTAGCCTTTCATTTAACAGCCCCCGGAGGATGTGTTAGTTTCGGTGTCATCATAAGTCACTGACAAAGTAGCCAGCTGCAGAAAAGTTGAAAATTTTTGCATTTTCTTCATCGTACCCTATCTCTTCATACTTTCAGAGGGTGGGACCCACTTTGAAATGGCAACATTAATTGGTTTCACTACAGGTGAGTGACAATTCATCTATATCCAATGGACAAAGAGCCCAGACTTGTGATGCCCATGTTTACTGGTGGACCAGCATATAGGGATGTTATGGTTTTGGAGGCCCAAGGGCCTAGGCAACTGCCTTCTCTTTCTATAGGTAGCATCGGCCCTGGTCCCAATTCAGCTACCTATACTATGCACTAAAAAATATGTACTCTTTTTATGACGAAAAATACATACATTTGAGTGTGTAGTAAAAGAATATTTCTTCATTCATTATTCTTTATATAACTGAAACTATATCAGTGAATTTACAATAACATAGATTTATATATTCCACATTTCATTTACACCTCTGTCGTTGAATTTAGTGAAGCAAACCATCACAAAATTCCTCCTCCGTCACACAAGAAATTGTGGGTAATGTTAGCTGAAAAAGTGTCCACAGATCCACACTTCAAAAATATACCAGAAATAGTAGACCATCCGTGTACCTCTGGAATACTCATTTCAACATACTACGATTTCAGACATACTAATTCTCATCTCGGATACTGTTCAGTATGTATAGTATGCCAATTGGGACACAGGGATAGTCTGTGGGGATCTATTGTCTCAATCCAGTAACAGGAATCTATTGTCTCAAACCGAGGTTGTAGAGACCATGTTAAATGCTAGAGCACCATCCACGAGAAAATTGTATGCATTCAAGTGACAACTATTTTTATCATGGCGTGAGGAACACCAGCGAAGCCCAGTAACTGCGCAATCGCTACAGTCCTGGAGTTCTTATAGGAACATTTCCCAGCAGGGTTGGCTCTTTCTACAGTTAGGGTCTATGTGGCCACCTTTTCAGCCAACCACACCATCTGTGGGGCAACATCCTCTGATTTCGAGGTTTATGTGTGGTGAGAGATGGCTGAGGCTCATCTGCAGACCAAGCATACCTTCCTGGGACCTTCTGTGGTCCGGGAAGGTCTGTCAGGCACCCCATTTGAGCCCTTAGTGTATCAAAGCAGCACATCTCTATCTGTATAGTGGATGATATCTCTATTGCTTAACAGGCATGCTGTCATGCTACACCTCTGGGTATAGTGGCTAATTTCACTAGGGGGTTCACCTCCTCAAAGGCTCTATCTAAGGGTTACCCTTACAGGATGTGTGTTCTGTGGCGGGGTGGTCTATGCTACACACGTTCATTCCGTATTACAATTTGGCCTTATTGGCCAGCTTGCCTGTGGCTCTCAGAGATAATTTCTCTGCTGGACAGCACTCCCTGGGATATTTCCAATCACATGGATCTGTTGTCTCAAGCCAGAGGGTTGATTTACCACCCTCGGCCGGAACTATGGAAACTGTGAGTCTGGTCCCTGAGGGGCACCAGCTCATAGAATCCAGCCGCTCAACCGAGGTTGAAGAGACCATGTTAAACGCTAGGAACATTGGTGAGACCCAGTAAACTGTGCAATGGCTACAGCTCTGGAGCTGTTACAGGAACGTAACAACGACAAGAACAAGGAATGGGCTCCTTCTACAATTAGGGTCTCCATGGCTGCCATTTCGGCCAGCCACACCCCTATTGATCGAGCATCTGTGACAGGCCGTACCCTCAGTATGACGGAGTGGGTATACTCGTTCCCATAGTGTGAAGCTCATGCAACATTGAGGTCCCTTTGAATGGAAACATCTGGGAGGGGAAAAGACATTGCGAAGTTTTGTCATACTGGGGTATGCCTGTAAATTGCATCTACACTTCAGACAAAAAGAAGCTGATGACGTGGTTTACAGGCGGCGTTTTATATTCACACGAAATGCGATATGCCATGTCACCTGACAACGGCAGGCTTATAAATAGGCATAATTTTACACAGACTTTAGATACTAGTTGCTCACGGGGATGCTTCCAACAGCATGAAGCTCATGCAACATCTCGTTTCCTTCTCAGGGAACAGGGTTACATGCGTAACCCAGACATTCTCTGTGGGTTCATGGATTGACCTGACACCGTAACATTTTAACAGCTCGCATCGAGAAAAAAAAAAAAAAACCTTCACAGGTTTCCCTCTATTTTCATTTGTTGCTCGGATTAACCAGAAAGAGACACTATCTGCACTGAAAGAGTTGAACATTAACACTGCAGTCGCCATGAAACCAATGAAAGTAATTCATGTTCAAGAATCTTTACAACAGATGAAACGTTAAAAAAAAAAAAAAAAAAAAAAAGATTGAATAATTTAAACAATGTTTAGTTTATCTTTTAGCAGTTCTTTCTTCTGTAGATGCTATGACAGAGATATGCATACAGCATTTCATGGGTATCTGCAGCGCCCTCTATGTGGTTCATAACAGTGTAGGCCTTACAATTGAAAAAGGTTAAATAAACGCGTCTCTTCTTAATGGCTGTATCAGAGAAAGGCTGAGATTTTACACTGATTACCAGCGCAGTCCTAATATTACCCTCTTTTAGAAAATATTAAAGACAAGACGGGGCACAGCGAAATAACCCACCTGACTCATGCAATCTGAACTCACTTCAACATAGACAAGATAGTGAGATTATCAAATAATTAGGAGATTGTTCCAACCCAGCCATCTTGCTGATGAGCTGATATGAATAAGCAGGACACCATATTTAGGTTTTTCTCTCATTTTATCACATTCTCACACAAACACCTGATTAACCTGCATATATACACACACACACACACACACACACACACACACACATACAGAATTAACACATGCTGTATAAACACATGAAAGCAGCTATAAGCTTCCGCCTGTATGCTAGGAGAATCATGAATTTTCTCTATTGTCAAACTGCAATTTACATGCATATCTATATACACAAAAACACAGCATAATTCATAATCATAAACACACACACACACACACACACAATGTGCAAAAAGATTGCCATTGACCTCTCAGGTTAGAGAGTGGATGTGTGTGTTTTTATAATGATGCTTCAAGCATTCTGAGTGCTCTACGTGAGAGACTGCATCTTAATAGCTCTCTCTCTCTCTCCTCATCATCAGTCTTCCATCACTCCATCACAGCTTCTCCTCTGCTGCCAGAGAGAATCAACCATCCACCCTGCCAGCGCAAGCTCTTTTACATATATATCCCTCCATGCAAGGCTTATGTTTACAGTGAGATGGGTCATTTACTCTCTCTCTCTCTTTCTCTCTCTCCCTCTCTTTTCGCCAAGCGTCTCCCTCTCCTTCCATCCCTCTGTTCTGTTGCAGTCCTATTTTTTATCGGCTGAGTTTTGCTCCCAATCCTGCTGCGCTTGTCACAATGTGAGAAATGCAGTCTTTGAGCACCAAAATGAGGGCAATGAATAAACAAAAAGAGACAGAGTGAGAGATGTACAGACAGAAAGAGAGAAGCAGAGAGAGAGAGAGGAGGGGATGAGGCGTAGGTTAGGAGCTGTTGTGCCCCGTGGGTATCCTTTGCTTCATATTGGCCCCCATTCAGGCCAAGTTCAGCTAATAGCAATTCAATTAGACTATGGCCTCAATGCCACAACAACCGCTACTTGCCATGGCAAACGTCCCTACACCATCCATCCTTCGCCCTGATCCTTTGTTCCAACCTTAAAGTGAATGATCCGATGTGTGGAAAGTGTTTCAATTGTGAAGGTAATTAGTATTGTTATTATTATTCTTATAATTAATTTCTAATATTAGTTCATCAGTTGGGATGACACAGCAAGTACAAAGTGGGGCTGCCAGGGGTCGCCAAGGGGGCCTCAACAATTTGGTGTAAAAAATAAATTCTCAATCTTAGACAACCACACACACACACACACACACACACACACACACACAATCAATTCCTAATGTAATGTAATGTAAAAATGTAAGATGTAATTATTAATAAAAAGGGGGATATATTCAGAAGTCTGTATTTTTAATGTGTTTTAAAGACATCTTGCAAAAGGGGGGGCCTCGGTCAAATGGAAATGCCATTTGGGGGGCCTTGCCCTGGAAAAGTTTGGGAACCACTGAAGACTACGGCTTCAATGCCACAACAACCCCTACTTGCCATGGCAACCGTCCCTACAACATTCATCCTTCACCCTGATCCTTTGTTCCAACCTTAAAGTGAATGATCCGATGTGTGGAAAGTGTTTCAATTGTGAAGGTAATTAGTATTGTTATTATTATTCTTATAATTAATTTCTAATATTAGTTCATCAGTTGGGATGACAGAGCAAGTACTGTTCGTGCCTCAGCTCCAGGGTTTCTGGTTTGAGCATGAATTCAGATTATTGACTGTTTGGAGTTTCCTTCAAAATCACTGTTTCCTTCCCACATCCAAAAAAACATTCTAATAGGTGTATTTATGGATTGTGTCCATGGTGACCCTGCGAATGGCATCCCTCCATCCATCCATCCATCTTCAACCACTTACTCCTTTTCAGGGTCACGGGGGAACCTGGAGCCTATCCCAGGGAGCATCGGACACAAGGCAGGGTACACCCTGGACAGGGTGCCAGTCCATCGCAGGGCACAATCACATACCATCCAGGGCATATTCTCGAGTCACGCCCAGGAAAAGCTCTGGATGTATAATGACCCTGTCTATTATAAAGAAGTTACTGAATTTGATTAAGTGAGTTAGTTAGATCAATTAAATCATGAGGTGCTATAATATGTACATCCATCCATTTTCTGTCCCCACGGTCGCCTGGAGCCTGAAAATCTCAGGGGACACGGGAGCAAAATTAACAGTGTGCACAATTAACAATTAACAATCAATGGGGTGCCAACCCTATGCTACCATTTTGCCACCTATAAAAACCTGGCTATAAACTATTTTTATAGTTTATGATTATGCCTTTATATTTTTACACTCTCTACCCACAGAACCCAAATCAGTTCCAATATGTTAGAACATAAATTCAAATATGGGCGGCTGTGGCTCAGTCGGTAGAGCGGGTTGTCCACTAATCCACTAATCGTAGGGTTGGTGGTTCGAATCCCGGCCCGGGTGATCCCATGCCGAAGTGTCCTTGGGCAAGACACTGAACCCTAAGTTGCTCCCGATGGCAAGCTAGCACCTTGCATGCAGCTCTGCTACCATTGGTGTGTGAGTGTGTCTCATTTGTAAGTCGCTTTGGATAAAAGCGTCTGCTAAATGTAAATAATTTTGTGATCATCATAGAAATTTCTGTGATATCTGTATTTCCCAGATTTTATTAAACGGTAAATGGTCTGCACTTGTATAGCCATTTTATCCAAAGCGCTTTACACTGTGTCTCATTCACTCATTCACACACACCAATGGTAGCAGAGCTGCCATGCAACTTCCATCGGGAGCAACTTGGGGTTCAGTGTCTTGCCCATGGACACTTCAGCATCTGGAGTCATGTGGGCCGGGAATCGAACGATTAGTGGACAACCCGCTCTACCACCTGAACCACAGCCGCCCCCCATTTTAAAACTGCTCTTAGGTTGGCATTATATTTGTACTTGTTTTTTTCTTTTTTGTTTTGTTTTTCTTTTAAACTACTGTGCTCTGACACAATATAAATAAGTAAGAAGACACTGTGCTTTTGTGTACAGGATAAAAAATAAATAACCCCGCTAAAAGTGAAGTTGCACTTTTAGCTACAGAGACAGAGTGAGAGAGAGAAAGAAATAAAGAGAGAGTGTATAGAAGCAAAAAGAGTAAAAGATAAATACAACTGAACTGTGTTTGAAATATCTGACTTACCAGGCATACAGTGGTGTGAAAAAGTGTTTGCCCCCTTCCTCATTTCTTGTTCCTTTGCATGTTTGTCACACTTAAGTGTTTCGGAACATCAAACCAATTTAAAGAATAGTCAAGGACAACACAAGTAAACACAAAATGCAATTTGTAAATGAAGGTGTTTATTATTA
>JAFFST010050092.1:83649-94369 GCA_022414735.1 Noturus placidus | reverse complement strand
TAAGGGGGGCAATCACTTTTTCACACAGGGCCATGATGGTTTGGATTTTTTTTCACCTTTAATAATAAACACCTTCATTTACAAATTGCATTTTGTGTTTACTTGTGTTGTCCTTGACTATTGTTTAAATTGGTTTGATGTTCCGAAACACTTAAGTGTGACAAACATGCAAAGGAACAGGAAATGAGGAAGGGGGCAAACACTTTTTCACACCACTGTAAATGGTTAAAAGCATAACCGGTCATTGAGTTATAAATAAACATTTGTAATAATTAACAAATTGTTGTGGTTTAAGTGTGAAAAAACTCAGCTTTGGGGTCTGGTGTTATAGGAAAATATTCAGCTTTGGGGTGGTAACAGTAACTCTTTGTATCAGACTGAATAAGACCACTTTGTCACAGATTATTTGGCAATAACATCACATCCCTTCATGTTTTATTCCTTATTTACCTTGCATACAAAATGAAATGAGCCTCCCAGCTACAAGCCCACTGAACAATATGTACTTAGGTGAGCATATTCTGAGCATGTGATTTGAGACACAACTCTGGTGTGTCTGATTAATTACAAGTCTATGTGGGATAACAACAAAATTAATGAAATATAAAAATGTGAAAAAAAAATAATGTCCTTCATTAAAATATTGATCAGTCTGGATCAAAATTGGTTTGCATTTAAGAGTATGACATCATTTTAATGTCAGTGGCGAGCAGACACACTGGCCCCAGGTTAGTCATCTGTCTAGAGGGTGTAGCAGGTGTCTAATCCCAAATCAGTAATAAAGTCACACAGTCATGAAATGGATTGAAAGTAATGACTAGAGCTCTACTCTTTATCAGGACATACATGTGTGTGTGTGTGTGTGTGTGTGTGTGTGTGTGTGTGTGTGTGTGTGTTTGTGTGTGTGTGTGTGTGTGTGTGTGTGTGTGTGTGTTTACTTGGGTGATACATCACGCCTATTCCTCTCCACTATTGCCTGAATTCAGACACCACAACATTTGTCCTCCCCATTTCTCCCTTTCGCACACACACACACACACACACACACACACACACACACACATACTCAAAAGCACACACACACACACACACACACACACACACACACACACACACACACACATACTCAAACGTTTACTTTGTGAAAAACAGGAGACCCGTCCGGAGAAGTGGTGCACTCAGAACTGGTTCTTGCACCACATCAATGCATCTGTACACACTGCATTGTCATTCAAGGAATTTTTAACCAGAAACAATGTGGTTATCGCTTCACATTCACTGTATTCGCCAGATCAGATCTCACACCTTGCAACTTGTTCCAAAAATTAAAAAAAAGGGGAAGGGGAAAGATTTGCCACTGTTGCAGAAATCCAGAAACAAATGACATGATGACAAAAGATGACTACATACAGGAATTGTTCAATTTCAAAGGGAACTCAATGTTGTGTGAGCTTCATGCTGTGGGAAGTGACCTTGCGCATAACCGGTATCTGAGCACTTTACAGTCAGGCAGCTCCACTCATGGCTTGCTCTCTTCTCGGCCAAAGGGAGATGGGTTTCAGAGCCTCGCAGATCTGGGCTGGCCGTTGCCGAGGCAGCCAGTCGGCTCAGGTCCTTGGGATCTTGTATGGATATGGAAGAGGAGCCAGAGATGAGTGGTGCTCTATCTCTTGCTCTGTCTTCTGTGTCTGGCTCACTGCCAGATATTGGAGCTTGTGTCATGACTCATCCTTCCATTATGGGAAGCCAAGGAGCGAGAGAGGGGAGCCATTGCCCCAAAAATGGTGAGCAGCTGTAATGTATATAAAGAGATGCTTGAAAGAGACAACACACTGCCCGCTGTTGTTCACCCTCACTCCTCCCACACCATTGGGGCTGGACACCATGGTTCCCATGTGGCCGAGGTCCCCCAATCGCTTTTCCCCCAATCACTCTGCTCTCACGCTAGTTCAACAAGACCATCTACCTCTGCTGCTATTAGTATCTTATTGGCCAGATCAAATATGGTTCTGAGAGATAATATTCCTGCTAGACAGCTCTCCCTGGGAGATTTCCATTCCCATTCTACTGTCTCAATCCAGAGGGTTGATTTATGGAACTATGGAAACTGTGGGTCTGGCCCCTGAGGGACACCAGCTCATAGATTCTGGTCTCTCAACTGAAGCTGTAGAGACCATGTCGAATGCTAGAGCACCATCCAGAAGAAAATTGCACTCAAGTGGTTACTTTTTGTCTTGTGTTGTGAGGAACGTCAGTTAGACCCAATAAACTGTGCAATAGCTACAGTCTTGGAGTTTGTTGTTTGTCCTGGAGGTTGTTTCTCAGCAGGGTTGGAGCCTTCTACAATCAGGGTCTACATGGCTGCCATTTTGGCCAGCCATGCCCTATTGATGGATCCTCTGTGGGGCAACATACAGTAACATTGAGGTCCATGCGTGGTGTCAGGCGGCAGAGGCGCATCTGCAGACCACACATACCTTCCTGGGACCTTTCTATGGTCAAGGAAGGTCTGTCAGGTGCCCCATTTGAGCCCTTAGAGTCAGCCTCAGAGAAGCTTCTGACTCTAAAGGTAGCTCTTCTGCTAGCCCTGACATTTCTCAAGTGAGTAGATAACCTACAAGCTCTCTTTGTTGCCCCTTCCTGCCTTGACTTTGCCCCTGGATTAGCCAAGGCCCTCCTATATACACTAGATTGGATTATATTTCTAAAGTGCCTATGTCTGCTGTGCTGGCTTTTTGCCCTCCTCCATTCCTCACACCGGAACAAGAGAAATTGCACCTACAGTATACAGTAACCACTTCGGCCAAGTCAGAGCAGCTGTGGGTTTGCTATGGCAGTGACAGTGGATGTAATGCTGTGTCAAAGCAGTGCACCTCTAATTGGATACTGGAAGCCATCTCTATTGCTTATGAGGCACGTGGTCTCGCTATGCCTCTTGGCATAAGAGTTCATTCCATTATTGTGGTCACCTCCTTGAAGGCTTCATCCAAAGGGGTACCTTTACAGGATATGTATGATGCAGCGTGTGTATGCTACACTTTTTTTTTAACAATTCCGCGAATTTGTGGGTGCAAGGCATGGATGGGACACCGCTCATTCACACTCATTCACACCTAGAGGCAATTTAGTGCACCCAAACAAGCTTCTAGGAGGTTAGAGAAAACCACACGTAAAGGAAACCCACACAAATACGGGAACATGCAAAACTCCTCACCTAAGCACAGGATCAACCCTGGACCCTGGAGCTGTGAGGTGGCAACACTACACGCAGAAAGTCAAAAAAAAAAACACAATTTGATGATATGGATGTATATGGCACTAATAAATATTGCCTCATTAATCAAAAGAACTAATTGAACTTGTATTTCTGTTGCATTATAACATCTGACAAAGTGTACACTTAAATTGTTCTTATTTTGTGCTAAGAATAAAGTATCAGCACCCATGGCTGTATTTGGGAGTTCTCAATGCCACTACTGAAGTCTTGTTCACAGAAGGAGGACAATGAGGTAGCAGTCAGCTATGGATTCATATTTTAACCCAAAATAAAATATAGGGCTTCTTTTTTGTCATGTCCGCCCAAAGGGATGACATGATGAGAACTTGATTATTCAACTACTTGTGTGCATCAGAAGTGCATTTTAGAAAACAACTTCCACCTTTTCCCCTTAAACAGCATGTACAGCAGTCTCTTTCTCTCTTCTTCTTCTTCTTCTTCTTCAATGTCATATCATTTGTGACAATTGAATGTCAGCCACCATAATTACCTCTGTCAAATCTACCTCTCTCCATCCACTTCATCAGCACACCCAGTACCCAGCACTCTCTCACACGATTTAATTCTGCATTATTATGCCCTAACCTTGCCTCCCACGCCAGCCATTCACACCTCTTTACAATAGTCCTGTTCTCTATTCTTGTGCATCTGCAGCAGTGTTTCCCTCTGAGCACACCACGGCAAGAAGAACATGCCTGTTTGGTTCAATAACGATACAGCGATGGTGTGTAATATCACAGGGCTGTCCCAAAGGAGACCACACAGTTATGAGAGCTGTGCAGCTTCATTCAGTTAGGGAATAACCAGAGATAAAAAAAAAATAAAGTGTAAACATTTAAAAGTTGAGTCGCAGGAACTTTTAACAGCTGGTTTCAGTCACTGATGTCGTTATACATCACCTGTCACAAGCAGGTTACGGAGCTAAAAGGGCGTGACAAGCAGATGATATAATGACAGCCAGTGTCAGACAAAAGTGTGTGCAGTTTTCACAAGCCGACTCAGTCAGTTCACGACGTCAACATCGATTATTGCACCTACGATTTGGCAGAAAATTCACTGCCAACATCTATTAAATTCTACGGAGCTTGACATTTGTGATGTTTTTACCACAGGTTACAATAGATTAGAATAAAATTCACAAACATAACTCTTGTCATCATGTTGTGTTTTCGTCACTGAATGCTTTAAACGAAGCAGAATATTTGTAGCACTGTTTTGATGTGGTGTGTCTATCTGGTGGTCACAGTTTAGTCTACAGCGTTGTGCCCATTGGAGTCGTTCTGCGAGCGTGATGACGAATCACACAAACAAACGCATGCTGTTATTTAAATGCAGGTTGCTATATATCAAAAAACTCACAGAGCAGACATGCATCTGTTTGCTTAGACTCTACTGAATAACCCTGATACACAGAGAAGCCATTTAGTAAACCCAAGCTGTTTATTATCAGTGGTGTTGAGCCTTGGCAACTGAAATATGGATTTTAGTAACATGTGTATATATTATGTGGATCACACACAATTAATTACTCTCTCTGTCTTTATTTTTTTTAACCTCTCCCACACACACTTTCTGTCCTCCATGCAGATAAAGCAACCTATAAATAAACTCTTGGCAAATGTGTACTGTATGTGATGTCAGCTCTGTGCAAGTGTGCACATGGATGTGCGTCTCTGATTCTGTTATGTAAAATGTCTTTTGAAGCAAAATTCTTCCAGGAACAACGTGCTAATTAAGTAAGGTAATTAAAAAGGCTAATAGGGAACAATAAATGATACAATTATTGCACTAGTTATGTGAGGATTTTAAGAAAGGAAAAAAAAAAAAAACAGAATATTACGTGTGTGTGTGTGTGTGTGTGTGTGGGTAGGGGGTGGGTCGGTGAATTTCACAAATTTTTCACATACCACTTGAATTTTTCATTTTAGAAATAAATTTTAAAAAATCATATGAATTAACATTTGATATTTCTGATCTTGTGTTCTTTTTAAATTAAAGTAGCTTGTAAGCTATTTTGCTGACTGAGTAACCAGAGCAAAGGCTGCAAATCTGTGGTCCAATGGTAAAGTTCAGGTGCTGCATTTTGTGAGATTCTTTCAGAAAAGGGCTCCTCCAATGCTTCTTAACATATTGTTATGAAAGTGGAGTTCACTTTGAATCTTGACAACCACAAGAATCTACTTGTTGAGATGTTTTTCCCCTTCATTCACAAGTCTTCTCTTTGGACACTGTGCTCTTAAGTTCAAATCCTACCAAATTCCCAGCCGTTTCAGACCTTTGGAAGTTTTTGTAATGGTCCTTATTCTGCTTAATATTAATTATAATGAGAATGCCAAAAGGTAAATAGTTTCTCCTTGTCATGGATTTTGTAAATGCAGCGGTACATGCATGTGAAGATTTATTGAAATAAAGTGCAAAACAACCAAACAGTGAAAACAAGGATCATGAACAATGGATATTAGGCAAAACATATAGACTGTGGCTAACTCACACGACAAGACATGAAGGCAAAGACAAAAGCTTGACAATGAGGTGCAGAAATACTTTGTTCATGCCATGTCAGAATTACCGTAATTACTAGATGACAACCCAGACGTTCTACTCTGAGCTGTCCTTGGACTCGGAAGGAAATAAATCTATTTGAGATGATGTTTTTGACAACTACAAAATGACATTAAACTGTATTGTATATCCTTTGTTTATTTTCAAATTAATCTTGCATTATTAAGACACTAATAATAGCCAATTATATGAATTATTACACAGGAATATTAAGAGAAAATTACTTAACTACATTTAATGCTGAGGCCACTGCCAATTTGAGTTTCTGCATGATGTTGCAGCAGTCTGTTCATTCAGAGGTCTCAGAAAATTCCTAGTTTACAGGTTGTAATTACGAGTTGTACGAGGACATGAATGCTTTTTACAAGTCAGAATCTCGTAATTACAGTAATTATATAGGGGTGCTAATGAGGGTGAGGCAAGACACGGGTGAGTGATTAGCACATTTGATGTGCTGGGGCTGCTGGGAAGTGTAGTTCAGCACCCTTTGGGCACTACCATGACACTCCAACTGTAGAAATTGTGAATTATTGTATGTAATGTTTATTTAATAAAATCAATTGTGATCATCTTATGAAGGGTGGCAGTGATTCTGGAGGCCAAACATATATAAATGTGTGTAAATGTTTTTTTTTTTTTTTTTTGTAATTGTACATGCATGTGTTTATAACCCAGCCACGAAGCCATGGATCTCCACAAGTCAATGGAATGTTCCGTGCTGGTCCCAAGCCCGGATAAATGGGGAGGGTTGTGGCAGGAAGGGAATCCGGCGTAAAAACTGTTGCCAAACTAAAATGGATGCGAGAGACTCGGATTCAGACCATGCTGGGGTGATCCCCGAGATGGAAGAGGATGCGTGAGATAGAATGGCCTGGGGAAGAGTGACCCGCACCGGTGACCCCACCTAGTAGGATTAAAGCCAGAAGACGACGAAGAAGAAGAAAATGCATGTGTTTATGTACTTTGTGAGTATCTAGAAATGGAATGGATCAGGGTGACATTTTTGTGGTTTCTTGCATAATATTTGGATACAGTCTGTGTGCTTGTGTATTTCAAGGCCCAGGTCTCTCTCTCTCTCTCTCTCTCTGTCTGTCTGTCTGTGTCTCTCTCTCTCTGTCTGTCTCTCTGTCTGTCGCTCTCTCTCTCTCTCTTTGTCTGTCTGTCTGTCTCTGTCTCTCTCTCTGTCTCTGTCTGTCTGTCTGTCTGTCTGTCTCTCTCTCTCTCTCTCTCTCTCTCTCTCTCTCTCTCACACACACACACACACACAGCTCAGCACAACCAGCCACGTCTTTCATCCCATTCCATAAATAGCAACCCTAGATGGTACAGGCAAATAACAAATTTAATAACAACCATAATTCAATGCTCATTTTTTCGATTTCTTTTCTTTTTTTTTTTTTTACATTTGGGTAAATGTCATGAAAGTAAGTGCTCTCGCAAGCCAACCCGCTTTTACCAGTATGTGTCAGAGAGTGAGAGAAATATAAAGATAAAGAGAAAGGCACCACAGGCTTATCTGAGCTGACTCCTCTACATAGCAATATTAGCAGCTCCTGCAGAGCTCCATGCCATTAGATGTCACATTAATCACATTATCATCACATTTATTCGGCTTTTCTATCCAACCTCTAAAAGCATGTCACTGTTTCAGGCTCCGGCTGAATCCAAAGCTCCTCAGTCAGGTTTTCTCAGAGTGTCTAAATGATGGCGTTTATTATTTTTGAAAGTCAATTTGGAGTTTATGTATTTGTTTCCCCAATACTGTAAAAAAAAATCCACACTGCTGGTGATGGTACGAATGTTTTAAACAGGTTTTTAAAATCTTAACATCACTGCAGGGTTGAGAAACAGCCCACTAAACAACATCCTCGCCCAACAGAGCTAGAGACTTATTAACACAAATCAAACATTGGGAAAAGAAAATCATGTATAATCTGTAACTGTTAATGTGTGTATAATAAACAGGCCACACATCAACAACACTGCTGTTTTCCAGATCAATATCGGTGCCGTAGCTGAGCTGAGAATGCACCACACAATCATTTTTGTTAATTATATATTAAGGCATAGTTTGCTATGCATGCTGTATCTGCATTATTGCAATTATTATTACCTGTACTTTGTAATTGTTTAGGCAATATGTAAACCGTAAACCAATAATAAAACACATTGAACACAGATATAAAAAGCTTCTAGCTATATAATCCAGCTGTAAAGTTCACACGTCAGCTGTTTAAAGCTTTCTGCTTAAACACAGAAGATCAGATTAATCCTTAAAATGCGTATACCGGGTCACTAGCAACTCGTGACCTCATTTCCCCAGCCCTCTTCCGCTCTAGTATTCTTCTTCCTTTTTGGTTTGTAAAAAAATATATATATCTTGTAAAAAATAAAATAAAATACTGTGATTTATAAAAGAAAGACAGCTTGACTTTCCTTAATTTGTTGCACAATTATTGGATATGTGAGAAATATAATCAAATTTATCTAGTATATTGTGACAATATGTTTTGCCCAATCAAATATTTTCTTTTATACTGTCCTGGCATTTTGTAGATCTACATGTTTTCTTACATATACATGCAAGAGATTCAAGAGATTCAAGGCGATCCCTGAAAGCGACGGGCGATCCCCACAAGCGACGAGAGGATGCGTGCGATAGAATGGCCTGGAGAAGAGTCACCCGCACCGGCGACCCCACCTAGTGGGATTAAAGCCTGAAGAAGAAGAAGAAGAAGAAGAAGAAGAAGAAGAAGAAGAAGAAGAAGAAGAAGAAGAAGAAGAAAGAAGAAGAAGAAGAAGACTATAGGTCTTCCCAAAACTGTTGCTACAATGTTGAAAGCACACTTCTTTTTTTTAATGTCTTTGTAGGCTGTAGAATTTAAATTTCCCTTAACTGGAACTAAGAGGTCCCAAGCTGTTCCAGCATGACAATGCCCCTGTGCATTGAAGATATGCTTTGCTAAGGTTAGTGTGGAAGGACTTGAGTAGTCTGCACAGAGCCCTTACCTCAACCCCACTGAACACCTTTGGGATGATCTGTAACACCAACTTCATGTTAGGACTTCTTGCAGGACCTCAAGAATGCTATTGTGTCAATGAGTACAAATCTCCACAGCAGCACTCCAAATCTAGTGGAAAGTCTTCTCAGAAGAGTGGAGTTTTATATAGCAGCCAAAGTGCGACCATATTCATATAAGTACCTATGGTTTTGGAATGGGATGTTCAATGGTCAGGTGTCCACATACATTTATGTAGAAGAGTCAGAACCCTTGATAAAGGAAATTATCTACAGTCATGTGAAAATGCAGATATTTGATCCTCTTTGAAACAGTGCCTATTAATAAAGTTGATACGCTATCAAATGACACATAAAATTGACATTTTGTAGTAATTTTCACAATTTAAATTAACAAAAAAAGACAGATCAGTCAAATGGAAAAAGTAAGTACACCCCTATATTTATCACACCTTCAAATTCATAAAATTAGAATCAGGTGTTCAGCATTGAGTGTCAGTGATTAGAACCTACTTAGGGAGTGCAAGGGGAACCTGTCTTATTTATACCCCTCTCATATCTAGTGTCTGGTGTATCCTTTGTTATTGAGGTGTGTGGTGTCATCATGCCAAGATCTAAAGAGTTCTTTAAGGCCTTCAGAAAAAGGCTGTGGATGCCTAGGAGTCTGGCAAGGGATTAAAAAGATCTCCAAATTATTTGAAATATATCATTCCAGTGTAAGGAAAATCATCTACAAGTGGTGAGGATTTCAAACGACTGCAAATTTGTCCAGGACCGGCCATCCCAGCAAATTCAGACCAAGAGCAGGCCATCTGATGCAGAAAGATGTCTCCAAGAACCCCGAAAGTTCATCACCGGGTCTACTAGTAAGTCTTGCAGCTGTTGGGGTCAAAGTGCATGCTTCTACAATCAGAGAGAGATTGCACAAATTTGACCTGCATGGGAAGCGTGCCAAGAAAAAGTCTTTGCAAGACTACACTTTGCCAATGAGCATATAGGCAAAGCCCAGACCTTTTGGAATAATCTGCTCTGGACAGACGAATCAAAGATAGAGTTGTCTGTCCACGTTAACAGCAGACAGCGTTTCAGGAGAAGCACCTCATAGTAACTGTGAAGCACGGTGGTGGAAATGATTTGGGGTTGCTTCAATGCGTCAGGGACTGGACAGCTTGCATTCATTGATTCAACTATGAATTCTGCATCATATCAAAGAGTGCTTGAAGATAATCTGAGGCCATCTGTTTGAAAGTTGAAGTTGAACTCAAAGTGGACATTTCAATAGGATAATGATCCTAAGCACACTAGCAAATCCACCAAGGAATGGCTAAAAAAAGAAGAAATGGAGGTTTATGGGATGGCCTAGTCAAAGCCCGGATCCCATTGAAATGTTGTGGATGGATTTGAAACAGGCAGTACATGCAAGAAAACTCTCAAACATCTTGCAGCTGAAAGAATATTGCATGGAAAAGTGGTCAAAAATTCCGGCAAGCCAGAGTGGACAATTATGCAAAACACCTACAAGAAGTTATTTCTTCTAAAACGGGCAATACTAGCTTCTGAGGCAAAGAGTGCACTTACTTCTTCCACATAATATTATCACATCTGTTTATATTTCTGTTGAATAAATGATATGATACAGTGCCTTGCGAAAGTATTCGGCCCCCTTGAACTGTTCGACCTTTTGCCACGTTTCAGGCCTCAAACATAAAGATATAAAACTGAAATTTTTTGTGAAGAATCAACAACAGGTGGCACACAATCATGAAGTGGAACCAAATTTATTGGATATTTCAAACTTTTTCAACAAATAAAAAAGTGAAAAATTGGGCGTGCAAAATTATTCAGCCCCCTTAAGTTAATAC
>JAFFST010050092.1:60038-73928 GCA_022414735.1 Noturus placidus | reverse complement strand
AACACTGGATCATTCAGAGATCCTCACTGAACTTCCGGAGAAAGTTTGCTGCACTGAAAGTAAAGGGGCTGAATAATTTTGCTCACCCAATTTTTCAGTTTTTTATTTGTTGAAATAGTTTGAAATATCCAATAAATTTTGTTCCACTTCATGATTGTGTCCCACCTGTTGTTGATTCTTCACAAAAAATTACAGTTTTATATCTTTATGTTTGAGGCCCGAAATGTGGCAAAAGGTCGAACAGTTCAAGGGGGCCGAATACTTTCGCAAGGCACTGTAATTAAGCCTATTTATTTCTTCTTCTTCTTTTTTTTTTTTTTACTTATTTCAAGTTTGAAATTGCCTTGGCAGATAATGTTGCTTATTTCAAAGAATTAAGCAAAATTATCTGCCAGTAGAATAAGACAATTTTAAGCTTTAAATTAGCTTGAAATTTGCCTAGAAATAAGTGTAATGCTTTTGTTACAGTGGGGAAATAAGTATGGAACGTGTCAACATTTTTTTCAGTGAATATATCTCCAATGAGGTTATTCACATGAAATTTTCACCAGACATCAGTATTGACTCAAGAAATCCAAACATTAAAGCCCATAAATAAAGTTGTGTAATAAAGCAGAATGACCCAGGAAAAAAGAAACTAAACTGAAATGTATTTAATACTTAGTGGAGAAGCCTTTATTTGAAACAAGAGCTTCAAGACACTTCCTGTATTAAGAACTTACAGTAAGTGAGCTGCAGTATTCAGGTGTAATTTTGGCCAATTCTTCTAAACATATTGTCTTTAAATCTTGTTCAAATGGATTCAAATCAGGTGATTGACTGGGCAATTCTAATGCCTTGATTCTTTTTTCTCTGAAACCAATTGAGAGTTTCCTTTGCTGTATGTTTTGGATCGTTGTCCTATCTGGAAGTCCACCCACGTCTCATCTTCATCATACTGGTGGATGGCAGCAGATTCTTCTCAAGAATTCCCGGTACAGGGCTCCATTCATTGTTCCTTCAATCATATGAAGTCAGACAGCCCCACACCATGATGCTTCACCTTCAAACTTCACTGTTGGTGTAGTGTTTTTAGGGTGATGTGCAGTGACATTTCTTCTCCAAACATAGTGTGTAATATGAAAGACAAAACGTTCAATTTTGCTCTCGTCTGACCAGATTACACTCTCCCAGTATTTCATAGGCTTCTCCAAATGAGTTGTAGGAAACTTTAAATGAGCTTCAACGTGCCTTTTCTTTAGCAATGTAGTCTTGTGGGGTGAGTGTGAGCAGTGGAATGCATTGCCTCTTGTTTTCCCTGTGACAATTACACCGGCTGCCTTGTGTTTCTGGAGCTCTTTCTGAGTGATCCTTTGCTCGTGCGGTACTCTTCTGACCATTCTTCTGATTCTTCTGAACTTTTGAAATGCGTCTGTAGCTGATTCCATCAATATGTTTCACAACAATAAGGTTTTGAAGGTCTTAGGGAGAGCTCTTTGCTTTTTCCTATCATGAGAGTTTCTTGTGTGACACCTTGGTAACGCAAAATCTTTTTATAGACCATCAATTTACTAACCCAGCTGATATTAACTTGCACAGATAGGGTGTATAATTACTTACAGATTTCAGCTGTATCCTTGCCTTACCTTGCCTTTGAGAACTAATTTCTCTTAGTGTTTTCAATACTTTTTACCCCTGTGTCATTCTATTTTATTAAACATAACTTTATTTATGGACTTTAATGTTGTGAATTCTTTATATTTCCTTTATATTATTATTATTATTATTATTATTATTATTATTATTATTATTATTATTATTATTATTATTATACTATATAATATTTTATATTATATTTCTTTATAATTTATATTTATATTTTGTAAGTTATTGCAGTTTAGTAATGTTTATGTGCAACACTGTACTTAAATTATTCCAAAGTTCCAGTTAATTACCATGAGAAAAAGCTCAATTATGTATTGGAAGAACATGAAAGCAATATCTCTTTTTAGTATATTCATAATGCTTAATATCCAAAACTCAGTGAATCCAAAATTTTAGTGAATTATTTTTCATTTGTAAAGATATATTAATGCTATTTAACAGCCACACTAATAAAGCACTACAATATCCAAAGGGATGTTAGTTCTGTAATATACACTTACTACACCAGCAACAGTTTTTTTCTCACATTTCTCTCATGCATTTTACATCCTTTCTAGTAAAATGGTTTTGGTTTCACTCGGTTACTTGCTGCTTGTGCCCAACCATTTAAAACTATAGCATGTAAGGTTTTTTTTTTTTTTTTTTTATGAAAAAATCCCATCTACTGAGTCAGGGGGAAAGGATACTTCATAAAATGATCAAATTAGTCGCCTGGTCAGTCCTGCACTAGTAATTCACATTCTGCAGTATGTCAGGAGTGTCAGAACAGAATTGGTGGGAAATTATTTGCAGGAAATTATTGGCAGGACACATCCAATCAGGAGAGAGAGAAAGAGAGAGAGAGAGAGAGAGAGAGAGAGAGAGAGAGAGAGAGTAAATGGGAGCAAAAGAGACTGATACTCTGCTATAGGAGGAAAACAGGTGAGGGAAGTATTTTTTCTTTAATTTAGTGGGAAGGTAGTGAATGATAGAAGACACCCTGGTGGTTTATCATTGTTGTAGAATTTGTATCATTATGTAGCTGAAGAGTTAGAGAGCTAGAGAAATCATTGATGACTTACAGGTGTGTTTCTCTCTATATTTTGTATTTCAAACATGGGTACAGTATATCAGATGAATGCAAGCTATTCGTAGTGTTTGTTCACTACCAGCGTGTAACTTGTTGCTTGTTGATTTGTTGCTCTGTGTTATAGCTAGTGTGAGAACAAACTACACAGATTAATTTATATATATATATATATATATATATATGTATGTATATGTATATATATGTATACGTGTGTGTATGTGTATATATATATAGTAGGCATACTAGTTGACTAATTTGTGCAGCAGAGAACAGTGCAATATAACCCAAGTTTATGTTCTAACGCAAGTAGCTTGCTATAGCAGTTTTCTGTAAGGGTGACATTTCAAAACGTTACAAGGATTTGAAAGAAAATGTGCCTTTAGCAGTGAAATGAAACACTGCTGCAACTACGACCAAATGTCTGCAGCGCTTCTTAAATCTGTCGTGATTCTTGGCCGGCTACCATGGGGAAATTCGTTGGCTTTTCTGAACATGAGGAACAAAGGAAACTCATTCTGATCCATTTTTTTTTTCAGAATATGACTCCTTTAACCCAAGCCTGCTGCTGAAAGGCTGGCCTTCTACTCTATTTTTAGTCTCTGGTTGCTCCCTTCCTCCTCTCCTCCCTCCGTTAACGTCTCTCCCTTCATTATTCTACCAGCCGCAGAACCACCACTAAGGTCACTGAAACTCACCTGTGCACATGGGTATTACAACACGCATACACACACACATACTTTTACCCATGGAGCCATGAGCACAGAGGACAGCTACCTCTCCAAATCTCATCTGTGCTTTTTAGAAGACTGTCAGAGGAAGTGAGGGAGATTAGACGAGCAGTGCGCGGAGGGCACTAGGGAGAGAAATGGGTAATAGTAATTGAGGAGGCCCTCGAAAAATAGAAATTGAAAATGAAATGGCTGGAAAAAATTAAGTCTGATTTCCCTGGACTGCTGGATGTTTTCACACTGTCATTATCGCATCCCAAAGTTCCAGCTTCATGACCCTACCTGAGAAATTAAAGGTGACTCTCCTGCAGGACTATTTTCCAGGAAACTCACCATCCTGAAGGGCCTGAGAAAATGAGATGGCACAAAAAAACCCAGAAAGCATTGTACCGTAAGCAGTTTTTCAACCAGGTTAACAGATTTGTAGATAACCCTCATAATAACCTGACTGGAAAACTACAACTACATTACAATATTTGAGGAGTATAGCTGGATATAATATCCTATAACACTGGGGTTTGTTTAGTGGCATATTTGGACTGAAGACAGAAACAACCATTAATAAATCCTACTGATCTTTTTGCTCTAAACTGGCGCTCAATAAAGTTATGAGCTGGGCCTGAGGCTATGTTCTCTTTTCACCCATGACTACACAGCTAAAGAGCAACAAGTGCACCATCAACCATGTCTTCTGCTACTTCTATAATAGGACTAATCTGGAAAAAAAGGTACAGAGACAAAGAGGAAGACTAACTATGGCAGTGTCAGGACAACTCATCTCCCAAAGCCAGTCAAATGCGTTGTCATCTTCTTGCAGATGATAGAAAGAGAA
Organism: Noturus placidus; assembly: GCA_022414735.1. Lineage (NCBI taxonomy): Eukaryota > Metazoa > Chordata > Actinopteri > Siluriformes > Ictaluridae > Noturus > Noturus placidus. The sequence goes on along the minus strand of JAFFST010050092.1, from coordinate 69,655 downwards.
GCCCAGTGATACAGAAATGATCTGCTGCTTCAGGACTTTACCCTCAAGCAGTGCACTTCATTAACAAGCTGAAGTCAAGGGCTGTCTTGATGCTAACAGGCCTGGCTGTCACACTCATTGGGTTTAGCCAGCTGTCATTTCTAAAAATCTTGCACAAACAAGCTGCTGCCAGCAGCTATGACTGTAGCTCGCTCTAGCCTTTCTGCCCCCCCCCCCCGCACTGCTGATTTGCAGAGCAGTTCTTCAGCACTAATGTGTTTGCAGAGCAGTTGTCCTGGTGTCCTTGTAGGCAATAATGGTAATCTTTCTTATACTGAAGATTGTCTGTGCACCCTCTTATTGCATTAAAATACTGTGTATATAATGTATGACATAAAATTCAGCTAAATAATAGCAATGAGAAACATTACTGTGGTTAAGTACATACAAATGAATTGAATGTGTCATTGTGAGTTTCTTTGCGCAAGAACATTTTCACCTTGTGAGGTTTATGTGATGAGAATGTACAGTGCATCCGGAAAGTATTCATGGCGCTTCACTTTCCCCACATTTTGTTATGTTACAGCCTTATTCCAAAATGGATAAAATTCATTATTTTCCTCAAAATTCTACAAACAATACCCCATAATGACAACGTGAAAGAAGTTCAACGTCAAAAGTTTGTTTGAAATCTTTGCAAATGTATTAAAAATAAAAAAACAAAAAAGCACATGTACTCACATGTATTCACAGCCTTTGCAATGACACTCAAAATTGAGCTCAGGTGCATCCTGTTTCCAACTCATTATCCTTGAGATGTTTCTACAACTTGATTGGAGTCCACCTGTGGTAAATTCAGTTGATTGGACATGATTTGGAAAGGCACACACCTGTCTATATAAGGTCCCACACTTAACAATGAATGTCAGAGCTCAAACCAAGCCATGAAGTCCAAGGAATTGTCTGTAGACCTCCGAGACAGGATTGTATCAAGGCACAGATCTGGGAAAGGGTACAGAACCTGATGGTCACTCTGACAGAGCTCCAGTGTGTCTCTGTGGAGAGAGGAGAACCTTCCAGAAGAACAACCATCTCTGCAGCACACCAATCCAGTCAGGATCGAGGAAAAGAAGAATGCAGCAATGTACAGAGACATGCTTGATGAAAACCTGCTACAGAGCGCTCTGGACCTCACACTGGGGTGAAGATTCATCTTCCAACAGGTCAATGCCCCTAAGCACACAGCCAAGATAACAAAGGAGTGACTACAGGACAACTCTGTGAATGTCCTTGAGTGGCCCAGCCAGAGCCCAGACTTGAACTCGATTGAACATCTCTGGAGAGATCTGAAAATAGCTGTGCACCGACGCTCCCCATCCAACCTGATGGAGCTTCAGAAGTCCTGCAAAGAAGAATGGGAGAAACTGCCCAAAAATAGGTGTGCCAAGCTTGTAGCATCATACTCAAAAAGACTTAGTGTTAGGGTTAGGTGCTTCAACAAAGTATTGAGCAAAGGCTGTGAATACTTATGTACATGTGCTTTTTTGTTTTTTATTTTTAATATATTTAAAAAAAAAAAAAAAACTTCTTTCACAATGTCATTATGGGGTATTGTTTGTAGAATTCTGAAGAAAATAATGTATTTAATCCATTGTGGAATAAGGCTGTAACATAACAAAATGTGGGAAAAGTGAAGCGCTGTGAATACTTTCTGGATGCACTGCATATTATCATGCAACTGCTAATCTTCACATAATCTGTGATAGTAGAAATTTAGTTATTCCTTCATTCATCATCAGTAACTGTTACACATTCACACAAAGGAGAATTTTATAGCTACTAGGAGGTGGGAGCAAAACCAGAGAACCTGGAGGAAAAACATCTGGGTTAACCCTGTTCCCTGAGAAAGCTACGAGACGTTCTCATTCTCACTGGCTCCCCACTCAGGCTCCTCAGAGTCAGAGAGGGTGGGTTGACTCTCAGTACCAGAATAAGAATTCGCTTTGTGAGCTTCATAACCCAGAAGTGGAGAGTCAGATCTGGAGGAAAGTGTGATAGATAGAGCAGTGCTCGTCTCTGATTCCCCCTCCAGATCCAGGATCCCCAGGATCTCAGCCGGCTGAAGTCCTGAGGTTTTGAACCCCATCTCACTGAGGCTGAGAAGCGAGAGAGCCAGGAGCAGAGCCGTGCCACAGCACGCTCCCCTCCCATATCCTTCACACAAAAAACGTGTCCCTCCGTAAGAACACGAGAGTAGGGAGGAACACACTTTCTGAACTCTCTAAATCTCATTCTGTTTGCACAGGATAGCAACAGAAGTAAAAATATACACATATATATTATTTTGAAAATAGAGAGAAGTGAAGAGTTTTAGGAATGTTCACACAGATATGCGGCCTGTGCTGAAGACAATGACAGCTTATGATGTGGTTTACAGGCACTGTTTTATAGTCACCTGACCATGGCGGGCCTATAAACAGGCATGATTTTACAGACTTCATATACCAGTCACACACAAGGGTGCTTCCCACAACGTGACGCCCACGCAACGTTGAGTTCCTGTTGAAAGGGAACCAATGAGAAGAATGGGTGAAACTTCTATTATTATTATTATTATTCACACAGACAATAAACCAAGCTCACGATCGAACCTGCATCTGTGACAATGTTGACAATGCTACCTGCTGTACCACCATGCCACTCATATAAACATTATAGTATTAAAATTCAAATATATTCAAATACTTACTAAGCAACTAAAATGTGTTTTTGTATTTAGATTTAGATTACACCAATGATGGGTATGATCTCAGTTGGTATGTCTAGAATAAATGAAGGACATTTCCATTGTATCATTCCTGCTTGTACAATGCACATAACTTTTACAACCTTGAAGCACAGCATAGTTGGTGATCGAGTCAATATGGTTTTACTTGGGTGGTTTTCCTAAGACTGGTGCTAGATTAAAACATATTTACAATGGAGATTCCGCATTCAAAGAGCTCAAGAATAGATTTAACAGCAGTCAATCAGTAATCAATCTCAAAGAAATGTTTTAATCTCTGTATACTCAATAGTAGACTTAATCCACACTGCAGATAGACTTGAAGGAATTTATGTGGGAAAGAGACAGTGTTATATACTTTTTAAAACTTTCAGTAAAACATTAAAAACCTTAATTGTCCCATAAGTACCTTTGAAGCAAATGCTTTAATGGAAGTCATTGCCTGTGTGCGTTTGTGTGTGTGTGTGTGTGTATTTTTTGAGAATTTCCAGTGACTTCAGTGTTTGAGTCTGTTCAGTTAAATTATTTGCTTAAATGCATTTACTGATTCGTTCAGTTCCACCCAACTGTGTGGCCAATAAAGGCGAAAAACATAAACAAAGAAACATGGCTAATACTCCTTATTGTATAATTTTCTTGTATGTCCTTGTTTAGAAAAAAGACTACTGACACACAGACTAGTTGCGCTTACATTGGAATGCTGATAATCACCAGCTGGCGAAAAAGAGAGGAATGAATCTCATGACAGAAAGATTTGCTGACTCAAAATGCTGATCTCCTGAGTGACTGATGACTGAATAGCAAGCGCGACCAAAAGGATTCACTAACTCAAGGGAAGCAAAAGTAGGCAGTCCCTCCAGGATTTCGCAGTTTTGAGATTGCAGAAATGAATACAAAATCAAGTCCACTTCACAATATTCGCAGGAACTTGCAATTTTTCAAAGGTTTGTGCCAAGATGCGTAATGTGACATCATTACAATGCACATTCAGCAAAAGCCCTCTTCAAGTCAGGTGTTGAACATGAGTACAGCTGAAAAGGTATCATTGACATCACTGCGAAAGATGGTGCAAAACAATTTTGTGTATACAATATACAACATACAACCACATTTTAATCACATTTTCTATGGCAAAAATTAATGACTTTTATTAATATAATGCTCTGTAAAGACAAGAGGTAGCCCCTCACTATTTGATTGAGTGGAACAAGGAAGAAAAACTGACAAATTAAATGTTACAATTTCAACATAAACCTCTAAAAAAAAAACCACACACACACACACACACACACACACACACACACACACATATATATATATATATATATATATATATATATATATATATATATATATATATATACACTTTTCATTAGAGTTCATTAGAGACACCTAGCTAGATTAATATAACATTGAGATATTGTTTAACCATATAATTTAAAAGATACTGATAAAAAAAACTATGGCACTTACTGATTTCTACATTTTTCATTTTACAATAATCTTCCATCCAATGTTTCCAAATATAGTTTGCTGACACTGTATTGTAAGATTGAAAGATAAAAAAAGTCTCTGTTATTCCACTATGGAGGTAAATAGAGCAATAATATCAGGACCATAAACTGAAAATATTTAATTATTTGAAAGTCTGCAATGGGAAACCAAAAATCGTGATGCTGTAAACAGGTCTTTCCAAATAGACTCATTTAGTGGGTTTTACACTTGATAACAGTTAACATGGGGGTGAACACTTATGTAAGCACAACATTTTTTGTTTATATCTTTCAGAGAAATGCCAATAAATGAACAAATTGAAGAAGAGTTGTTGACGTGTTACTAGTCTTTGAAATTGATTTGTTTTTTGGTCCTGCCCACTTGAAATTGGATTAAGTGTAATGTGGCCCTTTAGCTAAAACTAGTTTGATAGCCCGTGTGGAAGCAAAGGTTCATCATACTGCTCCTTAAATCAACCATTCTTTTTTCCCCAGTTTCTCTATACTGCACAGTTGGACCAAATCAAGTGACAGACTTCTATTATAGTTCTATATCATGATATATCTTGATGTATGTGATTGTGCCCTGCGATGGACTGGCACCCTGTCCAGGGTGTACCCCGCCTTGTGCCCGATGCTCCCTGGGATAGGCTCCAGGTTCCCCATGACCCTGACAAGGAGTAAGCGGTTGAAGATGGATGGATGGATGGATGGATAAAATGTATGTTTTTCAACATGCTTGCAATAATCGATGCTAATCTTTTAAAAAGTGCTCTAATCAATTCCCTCATATTTTGGCATGTGAGATCAGTTTTATTTATCCAACATGCTACTGTATATGCATTTGAACTGAACTAGTGAGTGTGGAGATTTCTGGTGTACTGAGCACTGCTATGGTTCTATACCCATGAGTCTCCATGTCTCTATTTGCTCTCAAATATTGCAGCCCTGTCCATCTCTCATTCTGCGAGTCTTTCTGACTCTATTATAGATCTATCAAAACCCTATGCTGTCTGTGATTCTTCCTTTCCTGCCGTCTCTACCTTGCTTACTCATGCTGTTTCTCTCTCTCTCTCCGATTCTCAAATTCTCGTTCTTTAATCCCTCTCCTTGCAGCTGTCTTGGCACCGACCCCTTTGCAGGGTGTAGAGGAAAAAAGATTGCTAGAAAAAGAGAAGGCAGGAAGAAAAGAGTAAAAAATTGTATGACAAGAAAAAGATGGGTTGCCAGAGAAAGGAGAAATGATATTAAGAGCCAAGGAGGAGTGCAGAAAGGTAGGAAACAGGCAGGAGTGTTAAAAACAAGATGAAATTTGATGTGACGTGGCCTTTGGAACAAGGAGAGAGAGAGAGTGAGAGAGAGAAAGAGAGAGAGATTGTATGTGTGTGCGTGAGAGAGAGTGTGTGTGGGGGGGTGGGTTAGGTAAACAAAATGGAGGTAGATGAAAAAGAAACCAATGAAGTAATCAGCTGCAAGCAAGAGAGCACAGGAGAAAAAGGCTTCAATGTGTGAGAGTTAGAGATCCTGGTGCCGCCATGGTAACGGGCCGCTTTGATTTAAATCGCAGTGCAGAGTAACTGCTGCTGCTGATGCTGAGTCAATATGTCCAGCAGAATAATTACCAGTCGACGCTTTCAATCACACCGAAGTGGGTGCTGCTGGAAGGAGTTCACCAGCTTTATAAATCATCACCAATCACAAAAAAGATGGAGAAATATATGGAGAATAAGAGAATGAAAGTGGATATGAGATGATGAACTGACCAGAGGGATAACCAAACAGGAAGTGCATAGAGAGTGAAAAAGACATGAGGGAAAGAGCACTGCTGTGTCCATAATGGTCCCCTATTCACTACTGCCTTCAGCTCAGAACACCACTATAGGAAATAGAAGGCGTGATTAAAGGGAGCAATTTTGTTCATCACAGTAATCACATTCTCTTAGATAACTTTATACCAGAGCAATGTTGCACTCTTGAAGCTTGTTACTTTTCTATAACAGCAGCTCTGACTGTGGTTCTGCTGCGACGCAAAGCACCAGCTTATTTACATTTACATGCTCGTTCTCATACATTATAATTTCTATAGTAACAGCTTGCACATGGACCTGTCTATATATAGAAATGTACAGTATGTCTAATTGTAAATATGGTTATATTTTCTGTGAAGAGACTTTGTTTAGTATCCTTGGAAGGACTCTCCATTGTAAGAACTAGAGGTGAAGCTTTCAAATCATTGTGAAGTTCATTGAAATTCACAGAGTTATTCGATGTGTTTACATAATTTTTAGTGAAACAGGATGTCAGGGCAGGATATATTAAGTGGCTCTTCCCCCTTTTTAATTATCCAATAGCATTTAGCTACAGCAACGTCAGCAAGATTTTTTTTTATCATTTTGGTTGCGGGACACTTCAGATTGTAAAGAATATTTGATTGGACAGAAAATCTGACAAGAAGCCAAAGTGTGTCACATGAGCGAACAAGCAAACAGATAGAAATGTAGGTGGAGGTGTTTATTAAGATCGGGGGCAGATAAATCCAAAACATAGGCAAAAATAATGTCCAGTAAACAGGCAATAGGACAAAATCACTTGGCAAAAGGAAGTCAATAACAGAACCACAAGCAGAGAGATAAACAGTCTTGGTATAGTCACAAATACAAGGAATGGAGCATATATTTTTCAAAGAATGAGTGTAAGGAGAGTCCTTTTATACTGTGGCTGTGATTGTTCTGTGAATTGGGTGCAGGTGTGCGTGATCAAATTGAAGGCGAGAGCGAATGTGTCAATGTGTGAGTGTTCTGGAAATTGAAGTCCATAGCAGCCATGTCTGTAGGTTGCAGAGCAGGCTTGGAAATGGAGCTCATGGAGTGAGTAGACTTAAAGTGCAGAATGATGTCATCAGAATTGTTGCTCTGTACTGGTGGTAGAGAGAGACTAAGTTTTGAATGCATATATCTTTTAAATGCAAATTTGTTTATTGGTGTAGAGCACACTAGCTTATCAATACCCTTAAGGCTTACATATTCATACTGTCACGGCACAGAGCTATGGACATATAAACAACATATAAAACAAGACTTACAAGCACCCAGGACTAGACGAACATGATACAGATAAATAAACCAAACAACACAAGACAACCCGTGCAGTGCAGACTATTTATACATACGTGCTAATGAGCCAAACATGAATCAGGTGAAAGAAACATGTGGCTGATGGGAAATGTAGTTTTAATCCTTTTCCAATATTACACAACACATACTACAAGTCACAAAACTTCCATTTTGATTTCCATTTTCTTTTTTTCAACACAGGAAAGTCTTCAGGGTTTTTTTTGTATTATTAACTTGAAGAGAGAGAGAGAGAGAGAGAGAGAGAGAGAGAAAGAGACTGGTCAGGAACTAGCTTTTTTTTATTTTACACATCATGAAATGTAACAATAATCAGATCAAAAATTACATGTATGTAAATGTTGAAATGTAACAATTCCAGGCAAAGTATGCCATGTAATGGAAGCTCCTATGGTATAAAAGGAATAAACAAAACTGTTATAGGGAAATAATCAACTCTTGCATGCTATTTTTTAATAATAGTATGCCCTGGCATGTTTTTTTTATTTTAAACATATGACATTTAAAGACAAGATAATAACAGATTTAACCAAACGTACAGTATGCAACTGTAGAGTTGGCTTCACAAAACAATCAGTCTGGTACATACATTTATAAGAATTCTGAAGAGACATCACCATTTTAGCTAGCTGTATTCCTCAGATAATGTGTGTAAATTAAAACAAATCACACAGTATATTGTGAGTATTCCATGAACACTAGGATACATCCTTTCAACATTTGTACAGTACCTATCATTTTGCATTGTAGGATTGAAAGCATGTACTGAATATTCTCTGCAACAAAATGACACACAGAAAATAAGGTAGTATATGGGGAATAGGGTATATTTTTGGACACAGCCTGAGAGTTAGAACTTGTTGAAATGTTGTGCAGGGAAAATGAGTTTGGATTCCTAGTGTGACTCTCTTTCTCTTTCTTCTGCATTGTCAACTCAGCCTACAGCTCCTTAACGCCAACATGGGACGACAATCGTGTGCATAAATCACTCTAACAGCATCCTAAAGAAGAACAAGACGAGAAAAGCGGAGCAAAATGAGCGGCCATGAGGATTTCTGCAAGTCTTGGGAACGTTGGTCTTCATGAGGGCAGATGGGTTGAGTGGTGGCAATTATTATTGCAGCTAAAGAGGATAAACACCCACTCCTCTATATTTAATACCACCTGCCATCTTCCTAACCTGACCCCAATTTGACAAGTTGCTCTCAGGGAGGCATGAACGCTCTTAAGAGCCTACTGAGAGGTCCTCCAGGATTGAGGAGATGAGCTCCAAACAATCAGGATGTGAATGAGCCAACGCGTCTAACGCCAAGAGAGCCGCTGATTAAACCAGAAATGCACTTTATAGTCAACAAGTCACAAAGGACCGAACATTCAATATCATTTAAATCGGTTCGTCTTCAGCCAGGGAATTCCAGCGTGGGTCGAGAATGAGTCTGCTTAGCATGTGGTTATGGAAAGCATTAGCCATATGGATTTAAATAGCATACATATGCAGGCTGTAGCTTTGGAAAACAGCCAGGTCAGAAAAAAACGAAACCTGGGTATTGTTCTGACAGGAATGGAACTGATATTATTATTATTATTATTATTATTATTATTATTATTATTATACATTTTATTTATAGGTGCCTTACATGACACTCAAGGACACCTTACAAATACAATAAAACAATCACGATTAACAACAATGATCATTATTACAGCCTAGACAGACTGGATCCAAGCAAAAAAGCAATCACATAAAAGGCTACCTAAAAATATGGGTCTTAAAGCAAGATGTAAAAACAAGAAGACTTTCTATGTTTCGCACATCTTGTGGCAACAAGTTCCATAAATAAGGAGCTGAATGACTAAAGGCTCGGGACCCCACAGAAGTAGTGCGAGTCAGAACAAGCGTGAATGTAGAAGATGATCTTAAAGTACAGGTAGGAGTGTAGATATGAAGAAGGTCAGATACAGTGGTGTGAAAAAGTGTTTGCCCCCTTCCTCATTTCCTGTTCCTTTGCATGTTTGTCACACTTAAGTGTTTCGGAACATCAAACCAATTTAAACAATAGTCAAGGACAACACAAGTAAACACAAAATGCAATTTGTAAATGAAGGTGTTTATTATTAAAGGTGAAAAAAAATCCAAACCATCATGGCTGAAGAAAAACAAAATGAAGACTTTGGAGTGGCCTAGCCAAAGTCTTGACCTGAATCCTATTGAGATGTTGTGGTATGACC
>JAFFST010050092.1:41594-58941 GCA_022414735.1 Noturus placidus | reverse complement strand
ACTAAGGGTCACTCAACAAAGCATGGAACGCCGCATGCTAAACATATCGCTATTAGACCACAAGACTAGTGTGTGGGTGCGAAGTCAAACCATAATCAAAAGGGTGAAAACATTAAAGTGGAAGTGGGCAGGACACGTAGCAAGAATGAAAGACCAAAAAAAATATGCACTCCTAAATTGGACTCTACTGGAAGCCAAATATCCAAGAAGAAGACCTAAGGCCGGGTGGGCTGATGACATCAGAAAGTTTGATGGAATCAATTGGCAACAAAAGGGCACAGGATCGTAGTTGGTGAAGGAATTCAACAGAGGCCTATGCCCTGTAGTGGGCCAAGAATGGCTGAAGAAGGAAAACAGCTGAGGGAAGTATTTTTTCTTTAATTTAGTGGGAAGGTAGTGAATGGTAGAAGACACCCTGGTGGTTTATCATTGTTGCAGAATTTGTATCATTATGTAGCTGAAGAGTTAGAGAGCTAGAGAAATCATTGATGACTTACAGGAAGTGTGTTTCTCTCTATTTTTAGTATTTTAAACATGGGTACAGCATATCAAATGAATGCGAGCTATTCGTAGTGTTTGTTCACTACCAGCGTGTAACTTGTTGCCTGTTGATTTGTTGCTCTGTTATAGCGAGTGTGAGAACAAACTACACAGATTAATTTATATATATATATATATATATACATTTTTTTTTCTTTTTTTTAAATCTGTGTTGGAACAGTGTTTTGGGTGTAAATGTAATTCTTCTGCCTGGGACTGAGCTGACTAGATTCCAATCCCTACTGCGGTTTACACATGGCTGTGACCTCAGTGTTTCAATCTATCGCTCATCCCTCTCAATAAATCTACTGATGACAAGATGGAGAGAAGGTGGGGGAAGCAAGGGAAGGGTGGATGGTGAGAGAGAGAAAGAGAAATATAGTTTACAAATAGAGGAGAGAAAATGATGATGATGAGAGAGAGAGAGAGAGAGTGAGAGAGAGAGAGAGAGCCTGCCCCATAGAATACTGTCCTGCCCCAGCAGCTCTTACAAATCTTATAAACAATTACAGGGAACAGCTAATTATTTTAATAGCCTTGTTCACCCCACTGGAAACAACAGCAAAGCAGAAAATGCTTGTGAAAATGTCTAATAAAATTATAACCACAACACACAAGACAGTGTGTTACAAATGATGAAACACTAAGAACAGTTAACTTCATTTGAAATAAATACCATGTGACTGGACAAAAGAAACAAAAAAAAAACAACACACTTGTATTAGTAGAGTGACAGTCCTCGGCTGATGAACATATGCAGCGTGTAATGACAAAACCATCATTTGTCATGTGATATAAATAAATCCAGTGATTCATAACTTTAATATATCGCTCAAACATCACCATAATTAATCAACCTGCTTTGGTGTCGTTTCGGATGTAGACATTGTTTCCAGGATACAAATAAAGTAATGACTTGGCTCTGATATCGAATGAGCCCATCTTAGCACAAAGCATGTCATCGGGTGCTCGATCGCTTCCTTTCAGGTGTCCTAATTGATTGATTGAAAGGGAGGAGTAATGAGACTAATTGGTCAGCCCTAGTTGCCCAATTGATCTTTAAAGAATGTCAGCAATTAATCAGCTGCAAGTGTGTGATCAGTGCCATTTATGAATACAACTGTTTGTGTAACTGTGGGTTAATATGACTATAAAATAATACTTATCATAATAATCATGCAATAGACCTGGATCTGCTAATGCGAGTATAAGACCATAATGTTGTTATAGTATAGGCATCAATATGCCAATGAAAGTATATGACAATAAAATAATATAGTTGATATGCTAATAGCAGGGAATTATAATTACCTTTATAATAAAGGTTTCAATATGTTGATGAGAGTATATGACCATGACATAATTATAATATAGGCTTGAATATGCTAATGAAAGAATATAATCTTAATGTCATCTGCACAGTGGAATAAGAAATGGTGTTGCCGAATCTTAAATAGTGTTATTTAGTGCAGTAAATAGCCAACAGAAATCCATTTGAGATTCAGACATATTTCAGAGATTCACATATGTAACAGCATGGAAATTCATGTTAGGAAAGACTTAGCAGCCATAACTTAAACCAAAAGCTTCTGATACAGTAACTGGACATCAGTATTTTATTTACTTCTAGGACTACTTCTAGTTGCCCAGGCCCTGAATCATCAAAGCATCCCCACACCATCACACTTCCACCACCATGCTTGAACGTAGGTATGATGTTCTTTTTGTGGAATTCGGTGTTTGGTTTATGCCAGATGTAACGGAACCTCTGTCTTCCAAACAGTTCCACTTCCGACTCATCAGTCCACAGAAAATTCTCCCAAAAGGTTTGAGGATCATCAAAGTTTTGGCAAAATTCAGATGATTGTTAATGTTCTTTTTAGTTAGAAGTGGTTTTCACCTCACCCCACTGTTCCATGAATGCCAGTTTTGCCCAGTGTCTTTCTGATAGTTGAGTCATTAACAGTGACCTTTATTGATACAAGAGAGGCCTGTAGTTCCTTTGATGTTCTCCTTGGCTCTTTTGTGACTTCCTGGATGAGTAGTTGCTGTGCTCTTGGGGGAATTTTGGAAGGTCGGCCAATTCTAGGAAGGTTCAGTACTATGCCGAGTTTTTCCATTTGGAGATAATGGCTCTCACTGTGGTTCTTTGGAGTCCCAAAGCCTTTGAAATAGCTTTGTAACTCTTCCCAGACTGTATTTCTTTCAACTTTGGCATTGTGTGTTACTGGGTAAGACCTTTTAACCAACTCCATGCTGTTGAAAATGTTGTATTTAAATGTTGATTTGATTGAACACGGATTACATTAGGAAAGAATCCCAATGATAAATACACATTATGGAAATAGGTTCAGTCAGCACTAATTATTACTGTCCTGATCATTGTATCTGAAACTAGTTAAAGCAGCAAAAAACAAAACTCTCTCTCTCTCTCTCTCTCTCTCTCTAGCTCTCTCACACACACAAACACACAGACACACACACACACACACACACACACACACACACACACATTTACAATTATGACCCGAATATAACCATAATACAGCCTTGGAGCTGCTAATGAAAATCTCCACCCATAATAATAAAAATATAGACTAGGATATTCTAATTATACTATATTACCATAACATAACTATATTAGAGGTTTCTATATGATAATGACATTCTACGGCCATAATATAATTATAAAATAGGCTTCAGTATGCTAATGAGAGTATAATGTACATGTGTTAATAAGTGTATGAATATCCAAACTCTGTGCTGAAGCATTCATGTGTAAAGTTAGTTTGTCCCCTTCCTGTCCTTTTGCTTTCTCAGTTTGACAACCTTGACTGACCTGTCATGAATTGTCACCCATGTCAGGACAAAACTGGCTCCAGGTCAACCTGTGCTGCTAAATGTTCGTCATGCTGACTATGTAAACTTTTACCTCTACATCAACTCATAATTAAAACATTAATGTTAATTGGGTCAACCTCCTTAGGGTAATGATGGCTTCCACAATATCACAGTTTATAGCACAGCACCGTTGAATTCTTGAATCTAATTGGTTACAATAGCAACTCGGACAATAGTGGCAAATAAGGCAAATCATATCACAAAATCACATCACATATATTAATGCACCTGTTTGAGCATGTTATCAATTCTATAGTAACAATTAAAGATGTGCATAATTGTTGATATGGGGAGGAGACATTTATTTAGCACAGAGGTCACCAACCCTCTTCTTTGAGATCTACTGTCCTGCAATCTACATTCATGTCCAACTAAAATCTAAGAACCTCTTAATGCAATGCTTAGATGATTGGAGCTAAAGTCTTCACTGATTAGTGTTTTGGAAGGAGTCTCCAGTCAGAGGTAAGGCTGTAACTTTACATTTAAGTTTCTGACACAGGAGTCTTTAGGGTGTAAGGCTGTAGTTAACAAGACAAGCTGCATGTTTTGTCTTATTAACTTAAGACAAAAAAAGAGATAGCAGTGAGGAGATTCTTATAGCTTTTATAAATTGTGATAACAAGAATTAACTTATTTATGCTTTATAACATTAAATATTTTAAATCGATAGCAAGTGTAACGTGTTGTTCTTTAATAAATTGTAATTGTTATTTTTGGTAAATTGCTGTGGTATCAAATGAATAAAAACTTCATGATATGCAGTTATTGGAGAAAAATCAACTTTGGGCTGGTAACAGTAATTCTGTGTCAGGCATTGATTGTTTTCCTAGAACACCACATTTATTCATTACTTATCACCCAACTGATTGTTGCCACATGCTTACTGTCATGTAAAATGGCCAGTCCTCTGGGACTGGGTCAATGCTACTTCATTGCTTATTCACTTGCAGGGATCTTCAAGTCCTGCGTGGATAGGGTTCAACACAGTTGGCAATTTCCCTGCTCTAATACACCTGCTAAGCCCAATAATTAAGTGGTGAGTTGAATCTGGCATCGTTGAACAGGGAAGTCATCAAACTGTGTTGCACTCTAACCCTCCATAATGGCAATTGATGATCCCTGGTGTACTGCATAGAGAAGGTAGTAGGCAAGAATGACAAGTTTTATCTGAAGGAAAAGATGTGCAAGCTGGTTTGAAATCAGCAAACCAGTGAAACACCTGTTACTTTCATTACCCTATTGCCATACAAGTAATTGCATAACTTGCTGGGTAATAAAAATGGATAACTCTTTGAGCTAGAGTAGGCTGATGATTTAGGGCAAAGGCAAGAACGTCACCACTCACTGCTCAAATTGCCTGTTGGGGCTCTAGCATATCATAAACCTTTCAAGCGGGAGCTCCCAAGTGAACACGAGTTCAAATCTGATGCCTGCTACACCACTGTGCTGTGCGCTCTGTCAGGCCAGAGTTAGAATCCTGCTTTAAATAAGACTGAAGTCAGGTTACTGAAGCCTGCAGTACAGCTGTGAACGGAGCAGCAACATTAACGCTGCTGTTCAATCACAGTCACCTATGTATCTGTGTGCTATAGTTGTGTCTCTATGCTCGCTACGAGCTATTTAAGAGCCCAAGGTCGAGCCTGAGTGGGCTATAATCCCGAGGGAGGACTGCCAGTGGCAATGTTAAATGGGCTTGGAATGAGAAAAGAGGTCATTGATGAACTTTGCCAGCTCCTGTAACTACCGATAGTTCTGAATCCTTTCCAATGATCAATCATAAAATGACCACAAGTGTCTAAAAGCGGATTACTTCACATCAGATCAGTGCAAAGAGATGGGGGTTGGGGAATACAACCTGTTTCTTTTCTCTTAATTTCACTTCCTGTTCCGGCCTCACATTTCCTCTCATACGGCAATGCTGTCTGGTCCTCTTTTTTGACTTCTTTCCTCTCTTAAGCTTTAGTAACCTCAACAAAACCCCCTCTATAAGCTGCAGTATCTCTCTCTCTCTCTCTCTCTCTCTCTCTCTCCCTCTCTCTCTCTATCTGTGAAAAGCTCTGGACAAGTCATAGCAAGAGAATATATAATCCTCTCCTCCCACCGCTGCATTTACCTTCATCCTCTAAGAGCTTTAACCAATTCTCCACAGCCCAGAATCCTGCCATATGCCGGCTCTATCTAAATTACTCTTATACAATATACTTCATCACCCAGGGAAATTTGCTTCGTTAAATCCCATGTGACTAATGTAGGTACCGCAATTCTTTAAAAATTAGTCTTAAATATACTTGTGCCAGGGGTGTGTGGTGCAGTGCCTCCAGTGGCAAACAGATTTATTTAAAATGAAGGTACCTAATGTTTAATTCAAATTTTGGATGATTGCTTAATTTGTGCAATTAAAGTCCTACAATGTGCTGTTTAATTCTCTCATCATGAACTGCTAAAACAGTGCCATGAGTTATTTGGAGGTTTTTTTCTTTTTGTCTCATTTCCAAATGTCAAGTTTTGCAATGACATCTCTTTCCAAAGTAATTTCAAGTTGAATAGAGAGGAATCCTTGTAAATAACAATTTGTTTCATGGCAGCAATTGATCTATGTTGAGACACATAGCGGGTTTGAATTGGAAGTAACGTCTTCCCAAAAATGAGGTCTGATGACTCTCTCACCTCGGGCACAAGACTATGAGACTGTCAAATTTTAATAAGTGTTGTGTTTCTCATACAACAACTGATGATGAGCACTATTTAATACAAGTATTTTCAGCCTGGGTTGCATGTGTTATCTCATATATTAAGGAGAAAGATACCAGCTATTTATCTGTGCAGGAATTTGGTGCAAGTGTGTCCTTAACAATTTTCATTTGCGCTAATGGATTCCATGGACTCATTCACCCCTCTGTGTCTCAGTCAAATAAATGCTGACTTCTTTAGTTGACCAAGAGCTTCTGCTGAGCATTCAGCCACTTAGTGTAATAGAATAAGCTATAGAGAAGATGAACATGTTCACAGAATATTAAAGTTTCATCATTTCCTGTCGCACACCGAAGCCTGTGTGTGCTGTAGGCTCTAACTGTAATTTGAATATTCTCCATCAATAAAATATGACTTGAGGGAGTGCAACATACAAAGATTTTTTTTTAATCCTTATAAGGGAATTTAAAATGAGGATTCATATTTAATAGTATTTCATAGCACCACTGCTATTTCACAAACAGCAAAACTAATGTGAATGTTTCCCTCTAAGCACTTCACATACCACAAGGTAATATTTGGTAAGGTTTTAGGAGGGAGTTAAGTGCATCGTCACACACATTAAATCTTTATGTGTATGTGTGTCTGTGTGTGAGACAGAAAAATAGAGCACATCTGGCCCCTGAATGGCTGGGTTATCTACAGCTTATGATGCATTGTTTTGCCTCCACTTGTCCACCTGTGGGCAAAAATATCTCTCTCTCTCTCTCTCTCTCTCCTTTTTTTCCTCCAGCTTGTGTAAGTGCTACAGTTAAAAGGGGCATCAGTGCCACAAAAAAGGTAATGCATCTAATCAGATTTTTATAAATCAGGAGTCAATCGGTGCATGAGTGTGTGGATCTGTATGCGCATGCATCAATGGAGATGTCAGTGAAAGCAAAGAGGGTTCATGCAAATAATGATCTACTTGACCGATTTTCTTTAAATGTAAGATGTTCCAATTTTCCCTTTTTCCTGAGTGGCAGGTGAATTTATGAAAAATTGCTGCCATTCATTCTGCAGGTGTATAATCATACTCTTGTCACAGTGCTCATTTTCTATGAGGTGCTGAGCTTCCTGTGACAGCAAAAATGATGCCTGTATCTTATCTCAATTATGACACAGTCAAATGCTTTAACAGCCTTTAAGTGTGTGTGTGTGTGTGTGTGTGTGTGTGTGTGTGTGCGTGTGTGTGTGTGTGTGTGTGTGTGTTATAGTAGTCTCATGCTATGGCACTATCTATATCTGTTTCTATAGCTGTTTAGTGCTCAAACTATTCACAGTAGTATCAGGGCACCAGTGGGTGTGGCCAAAACTGGAACTTTTTTTAGAAAAAAAAAAAGAAATTGAATTCCGACTCTGACATTTCTTCATTTCAGTTCATATTTGGTTTTAACTAAAGAGGTGCACAGGGCTGTTCTTAACCCCACTTGGTCCAGTCCATACAGGATGTTGCAGGATGTTTTTTTGTGATTGTTGCGGCCAAAAATACTTTACTGCATCTTTTTTTTTTTTTTTTTTTTTTTTTTTTTTTTTTTTGTGAAAAACTACTTGATTTTGCAAAATTGCAATTGCACAAAATTGTCTTTCGTGGTGATGTTTGTTGGTAAATGTGAGCTTTTAGCTGTACTCATGTTTGCATGTGCATGTATTTGGATGTACAAGCTCAATGAGGGCTTGTGTGTGTGTGTGTGTGTGTGTGTGTGTGTGTGTGTGTGTGTGTGTGTGTGTGTGTGTGTGTTTGTGTGTGATACGCTTCTGGCCCTCTTCTGCATCTCCATCATTTATTTATCTTTCTTACTCTTGTTCTCATTTTTCTCAATCACAGCACATGGCTGTATATTTTTAGAAAGGAGTTCTGAGGTTGGGTATAATAAGACAAGCAACTCATACTGCCACATACACTCCATCATTGACACACAACCTGATGCACAACATGTGAGCAATGTATTTCTGTTTTAAAAAGGCTCGCTTCAACTAATTTGTGTCAAGATTGCTGAATGCAACTTTACTGCATGCCATTAGGGAAAAATAATGGGATCAACATGCATTCATCAATAGGCATGTCCACACAAACATGAGAGACAGGGTTCTGTAGATCTATAATTACTCATCCCTATAAATCAGAATCACCATGCATTCTGAGCCCCTTTTGTCTGAAAATAGATGATCCATTTAATAACATGCCTGCACCGTTATGCACAGAAGTTGCCAGATGTCAGGTGTGTCTGGACTGAGTTTGTGTGTGTGTGCGTGTGTGTGCGTGTGTGTGCGTGTGTGTCTGCGCGAGATTCAGACAGAGTAGTGCTTAAGAGAAAGTAGCCTGGTCAATGTTGTGGATGCATTTGGGAGAAGATCAAGCTCAGAGTGCATTCTCAGCTTCCCATGGTGATCAAAAAGGTCCAGTTTAATAGCATTAGAAACAGAGAGAGAGAGAGAGGCAGGAAGGTGAACAGCGATGCCAAAGGGAGTCATGTAAAGGTTGGGGCTAATGAATGTTGTGCTTTAACAGGGACATGGCTGTCTCACTTTGGACCTTTTTAAATCGCAGCACAGACGAACAATGCCACTGGCCCTTAATGATGACATGTAGTGGTTAAAAGTGAGTGGAAGGGGAATCCTCCATTTCAAGACCTCACTGTCAAACCGAAGGAAGCAGCACAAAACAGGAGGAAGGAGGAAGACAGAAAGGGTTGAAGGCTTAGTCAACTTTTCTCAGGAGGCCTAATTTACAAGACCGTTGATCAATGGGTTAATTAAGTAGAGAGGAGTGTCGCGGTGATGGAGGGGGGGGAGGTGGATGAGAAGGAAAAAAAAAAGAAGAAGCAAGTCTTGGTGGCTGAAAAGAACTCTCCTTCTGCTACAACGATACAGTCATTTATGCTGCAAGCATTAACTACCTTTGTAACGGCACATGCACTTGACAAGGCATTATATAGAATTGGTGTGATTTAGATTTGATTAATTATTATGTCAAAGATTTGTGACATTGCTGGTAATATATTTTTCCACAGGTTTGTTAGGACAGCGTGTGGAACTATGTACTTGACAAGCACTCTATAACTCAAGGTTAAGTAAGATTTCTAATAGCTTGGGTGGGTTTGAGAGAAAGAGCAGCTCTATGAGCTCTTGCTTCAGTTCCTCCCTGCAGCTGGAAGTGAAAACAGAATAAATGAATTCATATACGGGTGAGGCGTCTCCGCCAGGGTGGCTCTACACTTCCCCAGGCTGGACAAGAGGCATGTTTTCCAGTTAAGAACACATCTTTGTCCTCTGAAATGTGTTTATTGCCATCCCCAGGGACAGAAAAAAAGAATAAGAAAGAAGAGAAGAGGAGCCTATGCTGACTCACTGCTCCATGCTTACTACTCTTTCTCTCTTTCACATTTTTCAACATCTTTCATTTTTTTACAAAAGCAATCCCTCGAGATTAAAAAAAATGTTGCATGCGATAGTAGCAGTTCTTTCTAACATCTGCCAGATTTTGCCACTAAGACCACTGCTTTAATTCCAGTGTCCTCCATCTAAACTTCCCTCAAGAGATAGTCAGTGCTATGCCTGAGACTCCCAAACAGAACAATACACTATTTCACAACCTGGGAAAATTATTTAAACAACATTGTTTAATCCAACATATACAAATATAGGTATGAATATAGATATGATAGAATGATTAGCGTAGACCAGTGGTCACCAACACTGGATATCTACCTTTCTGAAGGTTTTTAGCTCCAAACATAATTGTGCCCACTTGACCATCTAATCATTGCCTTAAGAAGTTCTTGATCAGCTAAAACAGGTGTGTGAAACCTGCAGGAAGATAGATCTCAAGGAAGAGGGTTGGTGACCAATGACATATGAATTTAATTATTGAAGTGTCAACCAAATCTGGCCAGATTAATAACTTTAATAAGGTTAGGAGATAAAGTACCAGCATTACAATTCCATTGAAAATTATAACAACAGGCTAGTATTGAAACAGGCTGAAAATTAAAACAACAGGCTAGAAATAGGTGGAGATTGCAGTCTTACCTGATAAACCAGATCTACCCTTCATTTCCTCCTCCTGCAATAGACCTCGAGTACTTTATCAGCTGGCACATTAATATCCCTGAGCTCAGAGTGTAGCTAGTTTGCTAGCATCTTGCAAATATAAACATGGAAATAGCATGATCCTGGTCGGTTAATCCAGTTTCTCAGCAAGTGCTTGTGATTAAGCAAAACAAGGGAGGCATTCTGTTTGGAGTGGTTACGTATGGAGAAATTGTAATTTAATGTCATTAACCTTTCATTAAGAAATTATCATTATCGTTTCATTATCGTTCTAGTGCAATTACTGTGCAAACCAACGTTATTTGAGACATGTATAAATAGCTGCGCTGTACTGTATGTGTTTTATGTTAGCCACTCGCAAATAAACATTTGACCTAGCCTTTTGTTTAGTAAAGGTTGCATTAGCTTATTATGTCCTCTCAAGTTACACCAAACGCATTGAAAAAGGAGAAATTATTTCATTATTCATACTTTATACATGCATGTTGTGTGCCCACAAGCCCTGCATTAACCTAATTAAAAGCAATCACAGATTTATGTTCCTAGGGATTTATAAAGAGAAAAAAAATCATTAGCTGCTTTAACAAGAAACCAGAGAAGACCATTTCATCTCAATACCAAAGGACTGTAGAAAGTTTCTCCCTTCCAGGCATCTCTCTCTCTCTCCCTCTCTCTCTCTCTCTCTCTCTCTCTCTCTCTCTATACTGTAATTTAATCTGCACAGCATTGGTATGATTTTAACCACATTTCTGAGCTGCAGAATTACAGAAAAGTGTTGCTGTTTTCATCTGCTAGCATAGCTGTTGTACTGGGAGCTAACCTGATAATGCTCGTTGATGAACAACAATTCCAGCCAGCAGTGGACAACTTATTTATAGCCTAGCACTGCAAATCTCCGTAGACGTGTCTCATTCAATATTCTTTCATTCACATATGCTTTTATTGAAGCTGTACCACTGCACTACAAGTAATATTTTACACACTAGGATGTAAAGATCCACCAATTCGAATCGGTGTTCTGGTCTCATTGCTGCTGCAGTGTTTCAAAACAGCAATTCTTTAAGAATAAATTGGTGGAAATGATTGGAGAATAAATTGGAGAAAATTGATACTCTCTGAGTGTGTGTATGTTAAAATCTGGTACCACAAGAATATAACTTATTTACTATTAAACATTTTATGAAACACATCTCAAGTGATTTGTACTCCGAAAATTATGACCATGTATTTTTATTAAATTGCTCTACAGTATCTCACAATCTCTGTGACTCACAGCCTGTTTTCAGTCAGACCTTTTGCCACTCATTAATATTTATAAGCTGACCCTCCTCAATGTTCATTAATATTCATTAGTTAACAAGAGTCAGTTCCAATATACAACTCTGACACAGAATATGAGGAAAACAGAGACAGAAAATGCTCACAGATATAGAAGGTCAGAAAGGTCATGTTATTTCTTTTTTCTTCTTCTTCCTCTTGTAATCCCAAGATAATAAAAGTTGTTCCCTTTCAAAGGGAACTCAACATTGCGTGAGCTTCATGCAGTGGGAAGAACCCTCATGTGCAACCGGTATCTGAAGTTGGAATCTCAGGACTCTGGGCCGGCTGCTGTTGAGGCAACCAGTCGGCTCAGATCCTGGAGGGAGAATTAGAGATGATCACTGCTCGATCTCTAACTCTTTCCTTCGGATCCGATATACTGCTTCCTGGTTTTGGATCTCGGAAAGCGACTTCTCTCTCAGATATGGAGAGTCAACCCAGTCTATCTAACTCAGAGGAGCCAGAGGAGGGAAACATTGAGAAGGAGAGCACTCCCCTACACCACAGAAAACTCCCCTTTTTCCTGTAAGTGCACCATGATGTGTCACGCTTCTGGGGAAAGCCGTATTTAAAACCCTGCAATGTAGGATTATTCGGCCATCGTGGGAGATAAACAGTACGGCTATTTTTTTGATATACCAAAGATGGAGCCACCTCTCTTTATCAACAGCAGCAAAATTGGGGGGCTGACTTTGCCATCTAGGCCATGTAAGACCACCTCAGCTTTGGTTGGTGAAGCCTATGCAGCAGTGGGTCTTGCTTGTGGGTTACAATGGCAGTGTTGCAGCCCTACCAGGCAGACCTGCTGAATTGTGAGAGAGGCACAAATGGAAAGTGTGGCATCCCACCTCCTCCTGCAGAAAGCCAGACGAACCGGGCCCGCCAGAGTCGCAGCCTGCTAGTCGACCTGATTTAAACATTTTAGTCAGTGCCAAAAAGGGAGAGTATCAGAGGGAGGTATCAAGGGATGAGAGGTTGTTAAGGCAGTTAGCCCCCAGTATTACTGTAGGGCTCCCCTAGGGCAACAGAAATCTGATGCTTTCTCTCCAACAAAATGTGGAACGTTAACGTCACTAAAGACCACCTAACAGTGTGGAAACTACTTCCAAATATGTCTCCACGGGTTCTGTCCTCCATAGAAAAGGTTACTGGGTCCAGTCCATAGTTTGACCCCCCCCCCTCCCTTTCCCACCGTTTCAGAGGTGTGCTCACCACAGTAGTCAGCACAATGCAGAGCCTGACGTTAGCCCAGGAAGTAGATGTCTTTTGGACAAAGTGGCCATAGAACATGTATCTCATTATTTGATGAAGGAAGGTTTTACAGCCATTATTTCTTGGTCTTCAGAAAAGACTGGGTATGTGGCCAATTTTAGCTCTGCTTCATCTTAACCATACTCTTTGGACATACAAGTTCAGGATGTTGACGTGCAAACTTAACGTACCACAGGCTCAGTTTGAGGATTGGTTTGTGATGTTAGATCTAACAAAGATGCATATTCCATTGCCCAGTCACAGGAAGCTCCTGAGGTTTGTATTTGGAGGCAATGCGTATCAATTATTCACGTGCACTTTCACAAATTGCATGGATGCCACACTGGCTCCTTTGCAACTCCAGGGCCATCCGTGTGCTAAGCTACCTAGATGACTGGTTCATTCCTGTGCAGTCCAAGAAGTTGGCAATTCAACATCGAGATGTTGTCCTCGCTCACATGAGGAGCTTAAACTCAGAGACTAAAACTCAGAGAAGGTTGCTTCTCCAGTTGAGAGCAATTATTCTAGGGTTTATGTCATTTGAGTATGATGAGGGCGTGTCTATCCCCAACACACATAAGGCACTCCTATCAACACTGAGCAAGATAAAGTTAGGTCTGTGCATCCCCTCTAGTCTCTATGAGACTGTTGGGGTTTATGGCAGAGGCAGCCAACGTCATACCATTGGCCTCTTTGCACAGTAGACTGCTCAGACGTGGCTGAAAGTCGGGGGTTTCATCCGAGAACTTGGAGGTGTGCCCGGTTTCTAGCCTTGGGTCACACACTTGGGGCATCTCCTTATCTACAGTAATGAACGATGCTTCCCTCACAGGCTGAGGTGTGGTGTTAGGCGGCTGTCCAGCTCATGGTCTCTGGAGCAGCCTTAATCTGGAGTGGCATATAAATCGCCTAGAAATGTGGGCCATATTTCTAGCACTGAAATTATTTCTGCCTTAATTGAGAGGTCACCATGTGTTAGTTGTGACAAATAACATATATCGACCACTAGGGAGGGTTACATTCATGCCCCCTGTTCAGGTAGGCATAACTAATTCTTCTCTGGACAGAGGGAATGTTTTGTCAGTGAGTGCAATGTACATTCCAGGCAACTGGAATGTGGGGGCAGACATCCTGTCAAGGCAGGGGCTGAGGCCCTCCACAAGTGGTGGAGTCCGTATGGCAAAGGTTCGGCCAAGCGGAAGTGGATGTGTTCGCCCCAGAGGAGACAACACACTGCTTGCTGTGGTTCACCCTCACTCCTCCTGCACTATTGAGACTGGACACTATAGTGCACACATGGGCAAGGTCACATCTGTATGCTTTTCCCCAATCACTTTGCTCCCACAAGGTATAACAAGAGTTCACCAAGAATATCTACATCTGCTACTAGTAGCATCTTATTTGTCAGCTCAAATATAGTTCTCAGAGATAATATTCCTGCTAGATGATGCTCCCTGGGAGATTCCTGTTTGCAAGAATCTACGGTCGCAAGCCAGAAGCTTGATTTATCACCCTCAGCCAAACTATGGAAACTATGGGTCTGGCTCCTGAGAGACACCAGCACTCAAGGGGTGACTTTCTATCTCGTGGTGTGAGGAACGTCATTTAGACCCAGTAAACTGCACAATAGCTACAGTCCTGGAGTTCTTACAAGGACGTTTCTCAGCAGGTTTGGCTCCTTCTACAATCAGAGTCTATGTGGCCACCATTTTGGCCAGCCACACCCCTATTGATGGAGCATCTGTAGGGCAATATCCTCTAACATTGAGGTTTATGCATGGTGTCAGGCAGCTGAGGCCCATCTGCAGACCAGGCATACCTTCCTGGGACCTTTCAGTGAAGGTCTGTTAGGTGCCACATTTGAGCCCTTAGAGTCAGCCTCAGAGAAGCTTCTGACTATAAAGGTAACTCTTCTGCTGGCCCTGACATCTCTCAAAGTGCCGGTGTCTGCTGCCCAGTCAGTAGTGATGCAGGCTTTCTGCCCTCGTCTGTTCCTTACACTGGAACAAGATACTGTGCTCCAGCCAGTAGTGTAAGTCAGAGCAGTTGCTGGTCTGCCTTGGCGGCAACAATAGAGGTGATGCTGTGTCGAAATGTGGCGCATCTCTAATTGGAAAGTGGAAGCAATCTCTATCACTTATGAGGCATGTGGTTTCGCTACACCTCTGGGCATAAGGGCTCATTCCACTAGGGGGGTCGCCTCCTCAAAGGCTTTATCCAAAGGTGTACCCTTACAGGATGT
This sequence comes from Noturus placidus, assembly GCA_022414735.1. NCBI lineage: Eukaryota > Metazoa > Chordata > Actinopteri > Siluriformes > Ictaluridae > Noturus > Noturus placidus. Next base: position 43,904 of record JAFFST010050092.1, on the reverse strand, counting down.
GTGTGCTGCAGCGGGGTGGCCTACGCCCCACACATTGATTCGATATTACAGATTGGACCTGCATTCTACCTTGGGCTCCAGTGGATTGCAGTGACCCTAGGGCTCAGATCTTTTTGAACAGGCCATACCCTTGGTATGACGGAGTGGATATTCTCGTACCCACAGAGTTAAGCTCACACAACATTGAGTTCTCTTTGAAAGGGAACATCTGGGTTACGGTAACCCTGTTCCCTGAGAAGAGAATGAGATGTTTCGTAGCTTTGTCATACTGGGGCATGCCTGTGAATTGCGTCTTCACTGCAGGTAATAGAGGCTGATACACAAAAATGCCACATCATCTGACCATGGCAGGCCTATAAATAGGCATGATTTTACACGGACTTCAAATGCCAGTCACGCACGAGCACTTCCCACAGCGTGAAGCTCACGCAATATCTCATTCCCTTCTCAGGGAACAGGATTACATGTGTACACATTATTAAATACAAATTATTTAATGCCATAAAAAGCAGTTGAACTGATCTTTGTGTGTTCTCAGTGTTGTCCTTGCAAAAATATGCTAAGTATAAGAAACTGAATAATCACAGAAAAACTAACATTACCATCTGCTTATGAAAATGTTTGGTTTTGGCGAAAAGATGAAGATTATTTAGCTACATTTATTCTTGTTCAATCTTTGGATTTATATTTTTTATTGATTCTCATACACTTTTTCAGAGTACAACAAAGTATATCAATACAAAATCAATATTTCTTTTTAGCCCAATAACAGCCCCTCCCACCCCACCCAGGAATGTTTACATATGATTCATTTATTCATGATTCCTCCAGGGTGCGGACATCCTTGAAGTAGGTAATAAACTTTTGCCATTTTCCCAAAAATGAGTCTCCGCTACCTCTGATGTTATACTTGATTTTTTCCAGCTTCAAAAAGAACATTAGATCTTTAAGCCAGACTGATATAGAGGGGGGTTGCGGAGAGGTCCAAGACAACAATATTCTGCGCCGAGCAAGCAACGATGCAAAGGCCACAACACTAGCTTGTCTAAGGTTCAGAGGCTGACACTGAGATGAAACACCAAAGATGGCAATTAAAGGACAGATCTCCAAATTGATTCTAAGAATGTCGGACATACAGTAGTCTTAAAAAAGGATTTCCAAAAGTTCTGTAGTTTGGGACAGAGTGCAAACATATGACTCGGTTACACGGAGAGAGTTTACATTTCTCACACATGTCAGGAACATTGGGATATATTTTAGATAGCTTATTCCTAGAGAGGTGAGCTCTATGGACCACTTTAAATTGTATGAAACTAAGTCTAGCACAGGACGTGGTGGTCCGAATATTATCTAACACTCTGCCCCAGTAATCATTCTCAAGCTCCAGGCCCAATTCCTCCTCCCAGGCACTAATGGTTTTAACATTGTAAGAATCGTCTTGAGACCAAATCGTTGCATATATCTGTGAAATAATGCCCCTTTTACGAGGATTCAGCTTGAACACCTCTTCCCATGGAGACTTTATAGGTAAGGAGGGAAACCCAGTGAATAGGGAGGAGACACAGTGCCTAATTTGAAAGAAACGGAAAAGGTGAGACGGAGACAGGCTGAATGACAAGGATAATTCAGAAAAATTCGCAAACACATCGTTGATGAAAAGATCCTCAAAGCATTTCAGACCCTTCTGTTCCCAAAGAGAGAATGTGGAATCTATAAAGGAGGGGGGAAAGAGGTGGTTATTACATATAGGTGCCCCGGTTGAGGCTGAGATAGATTTAAAATGATGGCGAAACTGGTAGAAACTTTTTAGTGAGGTACATACTATAGGATTATCTGTGTATTGTGAAAGGGCTATTGGAAGAGAGGAGAACACCAGAGCAGGGAGGGAGGTCGAAATACAAGACTGTGCTTCTAAGTGGCACCATGGAAGAAAGGGGGCCTGCACCCAGAACACCAGAACACTCTTGTTCAATCTTGACCTCGCAACAAAGCTGTATTTAACATCCAGTGATCTGCAGTCACTGACTGCATTATACACTATATGTTATTTCTATTGCTACTACTAATTGTATTCATATTTCACTGTACATTTAATGTACAAACCACATTGCCATTGGTGTTTCTGTCTATGTATAGAGATTTGTGAAAACACATCAGATATTGCTATGGCTGAATTTTTTGCAAATCAACATATTTGATTTATATCATATTTTGTTATATTTTATAGTTATATTTTGCCTATAACATATTTCACCAAAATTATATGGTGAAATATTATATTAATATATATATATATATATATATATATAT
>JAFFST010050092.1:24024-34700 GCA_022414735.1 Noturus placidus | reverse complement strand
CTACAAAGTATTAACTTAAGGGGGCTGAATAATTTTGCTCGCCCAATTTTTCAGTTTTTTATTTGTTGAAAAGTTTGAAATATCCAATAAATTTCGTTCCACTTCATGATTGTGTCCCACCTGTTGTTGATTCTTCATAAACCAAAAATGGACCTTTCAACAGGATAATGATCGTAAGCACACTAGCAAATCCACCAAGGAATGGCTCAAAAAGAAGAAATTGAGGGTTATGGAATGGCCTAGTCAAAGCCCGGATTTGAATAATAATAATTATCAATTTGTATAGCGCTTTTTTACAATGGTACATTGTCTCAAAGCAGCTTTACAGAAATATCATTTTTACACTTACAAGCGACTTACTAATGAGATCACATTCACACACCAATGGTAGCAGAGCTGCCAGCTTGCCATTGGGGGCAACTTAGGGTTCAGTGTCTTGCCCAAGGACACTTCGGCATGTGGAGTCACCCGGGCCGGGATTCGAACCGCCAACCCCACGGTTAGTGGAGTAGTGGACAATCCGCTCTACCAACTGAGCCACAGCCGCCCAAGAATCCCATTGAAATGTTGTAGGGGGATTTGAAACAGACAGTACATGCAAGAAAACCCTCAGAAATATTGCAGCTGAAAGAATATTGCATAGAAAGTGGTCAAAAATTCCAGCAAGCCTAGTGAACAATTATGCAAAACACCTACAATGAGTTATTTGTAGATGATTTTCATTACAGTGGAATGATGTATTTCAAATAATTCTTTTTAAATTCCTTGCCAGATTCATATGCATCCACAACATTTTTTTTTGAAGACCTTACAGAAAACTTTAGATCTTGGCATGATGACTCCACACACCTCAATAGTACATGGAAACACCATACACTAGATATGAGAGGGGTATAAATAAGACAGGTTCCACCTGCACTCCCTAAGCAGGTTATAATCACTGACACCCAATCTTGAACACCTGATTCAGATTATGTATCTGAAGGTGTGATAAATGTAGGGGTGTACTTACTTTTTCCATTTGACTGCTTTGTTTTTTTTTTTGTTTGTTTGTTTTTTAAATGTGACAATTACTAAAAAATGTCAATATCTGCTAGTCCAAGTATGTCAAAAAAACTCTACAATTTCCATGGGGTGTACTTATTTTTTCATATGACTTTACATACAGAGCACATTCATTAACAACATTCATTCATTCATTCATTCATTCATCCTTGGTAACTGCCTGGACCAGGCTGCAGTGGTTAACATTAGTTTAGTGGTTTGTTTTTGTTTATATTTTGAGAAATAGAACCAACAATACTAAGTACAGGCACAAGCAAAAAAATATTCAATAATAATAACTACATGCATGATTTAAAAAAAAATAATACAGTTCCATGCACATCTCTAGTTGAGACCAATTCAAGCTGAGGTTGAAGAACCATCAAAGACAGAATTCACAGATCATGCTGACAGTCCTGCCATTTCGTCCGTTGGGTTTTTCCATTGTTTTCCACAGTTTCTGGAGGATAGTGGTAGGGTTCTTTTATTTATTTATTTATTTATTTATTTATTTATTTGTTTATTTTTATAAAACCTTCTGGTTTAAGTCATTATCACAATTAATTTTGAATATACAGATACAGATATTTTGAGCTCTAAGCAGATAAAGACAGTGACACTGTGATACACCCCTAATACATACTGTACACATGTGCATAGATACATACAGCACATGCTTGCATGCATTCAATTACTTGACTGACAGCATCTCAGTCCACTAATGACACCGAGATTAATTAGATGACTTGTTGCCTCAGAAACCCAGACCTATGTAGGAGAGAGCCATCACACTCCCCTAGAGGATACAAATCTCATTAAAAGGCCTGCAGCACATTTGCATAATAGCCAGCAATAACTGAAAGCTCCAAACACATCACTGATCATCAGGACTGATCAGACAGGCACTTGTCTGTGTATTATAAATGTGTGGAAAAAATGTTTCTGTCTTAATATTCCCAACATGCAGCATCACATACTGAGTCAGGGACCTGTGTAAGTTATATGGATCACTGTTTCAGTTTACACACACACAAACACACACACAGATGAAATTACCCTGAACTGTAATCAGGATGTAGGTTTATGTGACTTGCCTGTGTAGAGCTGCCAGAAAAGAAGAAGGACCAAAGAGGAAAATTGGGGAACATAGAGGCCTGTATATCTGGCAAAGAGCTCTCAATCTGGCCCGCAATAGACACACACATTTGTCACACACGATCCTACATTTACAAACAAAACCCCATTTGCCCTGAGACTCTATCCTATGATTTGATTTCTGAGCGTCATCCGAGTCCCCGACAGTAACATCACACACACACACACACAATCCTCTCAATGACATGACCACCTGTCTGCCTGTGTTTAATCAGCTCATTGCAGATCAGTTAGAGCTCATCGATCTGCTGCTTCGGTAGGAATGAACAACGCTAGTCTCCAGGCATCGCCAATGTCAGGTCACCGTACAAAAGAGCACACACAGACACAAAACCAATTCTGTCACAGTTATTCTCATTGACTTGACTGTAATTTTAGTAAGTTAGTATTGTGTAACACTGTTCTTATTTGAAATTAAATGAAGGCATTAGTGAACAAATTTCATCAGAGTCTTTTGGTAGAATTTTGTACTGGTATGAATTGAAGAAATAAATTAGTTAATATTGTAGTATGACAGTAAAATTCCAGTTGTAATACAATATTCGGTTATCAAAAATATTGGTTTGCACTCTAAAACTACAGTACAATTTGCAATTAACCTAAACAAACAATATAGTGTGAATGCTGTAAATATTTGAACTACCTGCTAGCAGCAAGTTGCTGTAAATTTACAAGGTAATGTTTTAGAGTGTACAGCAGGTTTACAACTCAATGTGCTCAATGAAAATGGCCACTAGGTGTATATGAGCATATATATATATATATATATAGACATACACACATTTTAATAGAAGTAGTAAACCAAAGTCTCTAGAAAGAAAAGTTTCAGCAACAGAAAAAAAAAATTTTTTGAGAAAGATCAGTTGGTCACAAGGACAGTGACAGTTCTATCCATTATAAAAATCCCAAATGACACTGGGAGCCATCCATATTTGTTATTTGGGCCAGAGAGAGAAAGAGAGAGAGAGAGAGAGAGAGAGAGAGAGAGCAGGACTCCTCAGCGTCTCCACCAAAGAACAGAGATCTTCTTGTCTCTGTTGAATTCCACCATCCACTCGGGCTTAGAATGGACACACCAGAACAGCATATAAATGTGGCCCTTTCTTCCTGTGTGTGTGTGCTCACTGTTCTACACTGCTAACCATCAGCACATCATAGAAGCAGCAATTACTCATCTTTGATATGTGATTAGGTGTGTGTGTGTGTGTGTGTGTGTGTGTGTGTGTGTGTGTGTGTGTGAGAGAGAGAGAGAGAGAGAAAGAGAGAGTAACAGAATGCAAGAGACAGACTGAGCGAGATCGTCTAATGATTCGGATGTCCATTTTCTCAAAGCACATTAAAGCACCAAGCTATTTGAAAGGCAGTGCATCCAGACGTGCCAGCCATCTAATTGAGTAGATTGCAGAGGAGCTGAGTTGTGTTGGGCAGGTGGCCGTGAACATGTCAGGCCTAACCTGTGTCGAATTAACACCTACAGTGTCTATTTGTGCCGGGGTGTTCATTCGGCCCGGTAGGTGTTAATACAACACTGAAGGTGTTAATTTGACACCATAGTTGTCAAATCAACCCTGTAGGTGTTGTTTCAACACTGTGTGGCACAATCCTGGAGGCGTTCAAAAAAAAAAAAAGAAAAGACAGTATGCAACACATGAAGCCCACAGTGACAGATGAATAATAATTAGCTGATTTATTATTCTTAGATCATATAGCCTAAGAAAAGAGAGCTGTTGAATATTATAGCTAGGAGATAAGGCTGAATGAGGCATATGTAAATGTTCTTACCTGATGATGAGAAGATCAGGAGGTGACAGAAATCCTTGATTTGTGTGTCGTGCCGTGTGCACTGGACAGTCTGTATTTACCTCGCCTGTGCTCTTCCTGTCACTGCAAAAACTCCAAATATTCTCATGTTAACTGAAAAGCATCTGTCAAATGCCTTTAATACGAGTTGTTTATGCTGAGAGGAATCCTGTTTACAGAGATAGATAGCCCTGGATGATGAGGCTGACAGGAAACAAGGCGAAAGTGATCTGATCTCTTCATCCAAACGCAGCGCCTCTGATCCGAGACTCCAGGGCTTCAAATAGCGCGGCGTTTAACGAAAATCTGTTCTCTCTCTCTCTCTCTCTCTCTCTCTCTCTCTCTCTCTCTCTCTCTCTCACCCCAGCTGTCTTTCATTGTGAGATCATCTTGTTAATCCATCAGCGTGTCTGTCCATCCATCTGCATGTTTATAGAGCTGATGGGAGGCGTAGTGCTCCGGCGTCGGGATGAGATGCTGCGCGTTTCCGATCTCCTCTCATTCGCATAGGCATCTCTCTCTCACACACAGCTCTCGGAGATGATGCTAAAAGCCCCGCCCCCCTGCTTGTCGCCTTGACAACGCTCGCATCACACCTACAGGCTCCAGGTCTTGGAGTTAACACACATTTAGCACATAACCTCACTAGATGTCCTGTCCTTGTTTCTCTCAGCCACTCGGCGAATCTAGAAAAGCAGATGATGAACCGCGTGTAATTTTGCTCTCTCTCTCTCTCTCTCTCTCTCTCTCACTCTCTCTCTCTCTCACTCATTCACACTCTCTCTCTCTCTCCGTCATCTGGATGATGCACAACAGGGTGACGTCAGAAACCCGTCGTTAAAGCGATATGCACTTTTTATTTTTTTCCTGCTTATTATCACATGCACCCATAATATCTCACCGTGTTTGTACTCTACAGTAATGTTGATCAGATTGACGATTGTATTTACAGTCACTAATGGGAATGGGAATGGAGTGTGTATGCGATTGGTTGGTACCATGTCCAGGGTGTCCCTCACCTTGTGCCCAGAGTTCCCTGGGATAGGCTTCAGGCTTCCCACGACTCTGTGTAGGATAAGCGGTATGGAAAATGGATGGATGGATGGATGGATGGAGTGCTACACTAATTATTAATGTCTAGTCTCTTTTCTGTTCCATATTTCCATTCTTCCATAAACTGCACAGACTTAAGTTTAATTAAGTTACATACAGTGGATGTTTCTGTTTTTGCATTCCTTTCTAATTTAATACATCAATTTCCATTACAAATTACATTATTGACAATGACTTGAGAGAAAAGTAAAATTGTTGAAATATTTACACAAATTTCAGAGTTTCTTAGTGTCTGGTAAGACCACTTTTCGGCTTTAATCATAGTGTGCACTCAAATTGGCTTGGACTCCACAAGATCGTCCATCCGTCCATTCATTTTCTGTACCGCTTATCGTACATAGGGTCACGGGGAACCTGGAGCCCATCCCAGGGAGCATGGGGCACAATCACACACACACGTTCACACACCACAATCACACACACTCGCACAATTGGGAAATTCCAATCAGCCTACAATGCATGCCTTTGGACTGGAGAGGAAACCAGAGTACCCGGAGGAAACCCCTGAAGCACGATGTGAACATGCAAGACATGTGGACACGCGGACACAGGTAGGAGGCAGGAATCGAATCGAAATGCAGAATCTTGAATATTAAATATATAACATATTAAACATTTAAGTTCTTTGTTTTAAATACTTAACACTCTAAGACCTTCTGTTTATTTTCCATTTGAAATGAAAAAAAAAAATCCAAATGTAGTCTCAGACATTTGGACCCCATTGTATCTTGGTTTACAATTCTCTCTCTCTCTCTCTCTCTCTCTCTCTCTCTCTCCTGCTTGCTTGTGGAAAAAACTAGCTACCAGCTATGCAAACACATCTTCACCAGCTTTGTGAAGTTATTTTCCTGTTTCCTTATTACTTGACTAAACTACATTCTGATACTTGCTTATGATTAGCATTAGTAGCAGCCATTCAGAATTCATTCCTTTCTACCAGCACACACTCAGCTTGTGTATTGGCAGTTGGAGACTGGTCAAATTACCCTAGATTTTTCAGCAACATTTCCCTATGCCTTCTCATCTTCCCTTACTCTCTTGCTTCTCCATACTCACACTGAAAAAGCAAACATTAAAAATGCAAGGTACCGCACAGCTACCACAGAGTACATCAGCTGACTTTACTGAGATTAGATAACGTTACTGCAACTAGCAAACTGATTCAGCCTGCAATGTTACAAATAGTTTGCATTGTATAGCATTTTTACACATTTACATATATCATACCCTCTGGCATGAACTGAAACCGTTATATCATAGCAGATATACATGTCAGATGTGCGTTGCATACTTCTCAATAAGAACTTAGAGTTTGAAGAGTGGCATGTTGTGAGAGCTAAACATAATGTTTAAGTCTAAGTTTAATGATTAAGCAAAACTAAAGTGTCATATTTAGCTATTCTGAGATCATTTGAGCACTAATCATCACTACTGCTTAGTTAGCCTTAGAATGCAAGGTTTTCTGTATAAGTATGCAGGCTACATTCTGCCACTACATTATCTGGATTATCGCTGTTTCCATATTGAATTTGACAACTGGACCTGCAATGCTCTAGTTACAGACATGGTGACATAACACTTACATTTATTTACATTTATTCACTTAGCAGACGCTTTTATCCAAAGCGACTTACAAATGAGAGATACAAGCAAAGTGATATCAAGCAGGGAACAATACAAGTAGTGCTACTATACAAGATCTATTAATTGAGTACTTAATCCAACTTTGTGAAGCTACGTTCACACATACAGTGATTTTACTGCTGCAAGTCGCTGTACTACAAAGTCACCAGTTCTACCACTGGTTGCCATAGTAACAATTATCATTGGGTGGCACAACTAGCATTCCACATTTGACAACAAACCTGTTTTCTTGCCACTAAAACTAAACATTCTGGAAGGAGATTGTTTGTATATAAAATTCACCAGTGTATATATATGCATCATATCGTATGAGTTGAAGGAGAAGCAGTGTGAGCTCTTTGCCATTGCGGACATCTTTCAGTGATGGAAGCGCAAGCACCAGACTGTCTGGATCCATGAAACAATTCAGACTCGCAGTCAGTGTGGCAGATCACAGATCATGTCTGCTTTACTGTCTTCACTCCCAGTCATAGTCGCTGCACCAAGTCCCTACAAATTTGCATAAAGTTAAACTTTTCTCAACTTTGTCTGCCTCTGGACACACCCACATCTAGTTACCAACAGTCGCTGCTGCTGATGTCGCTGGAAGCTGCCAGCTCTCATTGAAAATTAATGGTCTCTGGTTGCTTTGTCTCTGCGAGTCACTGTATGTGTGAGCGTACCTTGACAGGGATGTGTCATCTGAGGCCTGATTTCCTGACTGACCTGACACATTGGTAAAACATGCAATTATTTTTTGTACAGTTGAAATTAAATTAGTGTGGCACAGAGGCTTTTCAGGAGGAAGCTTTCCAGCTGCACAGCTCTATAGATCCCAGTTAGATTCTGATCTCAGATTACTATGTGTCTCTCCCCATGTCTGTGTGGGTCTCACTTTCCTTCCATCACCCAAAAACAGGCCAGTTGGTGAAATGGCAACACTAAATTATATGATGAAAATCCTGGACAAAGCTTTAAGGAAGTGTGAGCATTTTGACATCCTGTAATTGAATTAGCATGAATACTACCAGTTATATACCACTTGGCAGTGGTTTTTGTCATGAGTTACATCAACCTTTCTAGATCTCTTAATGAGTCTAGACCTCTTAATGAGCAAGCCAAACATGACAATTAGAAGGACTATTAGTAAATAGTAGTGCCTATAATAATACAGGAAGAAACCTTGAGACTCAAAAATGGAAACCCAATTGTACTTATTGCATACTTATTATCAAGTTTCAAGTAACCTAACATTTTAAGGTAAAGAACTCACTTTTCATCTATTATCAGCATAACACTGAAATTGACATCTATTTATGAATAATGTATAATCAGGGCAGGTAACATTCATTTTAAATGCAAATAATTAGCATCTCTGAAGCGAATGACTAAGACAGATATTGTTGCTTATATGGTTCAGGCACACTGTTATCAACATCAATTATATGAAATTGAACTTAGAGTGAAATTATTAATCACCGCCTAGAGAAATCAAGTAATCATGTAGACCATTTGTCAAAGAGTCTCAGTGCCAGAAACAGTGCCAGGCAAACAGGCAGATGTTTTTATAGCTCATTTAACCTGTGAGATCCTATTGTGTGGTCTGTGATTCAATTTTTAGCTTTAATTAACCTGACTCTCAAATCTACAGTAAGAGATAGATAGAAAGACAAGAAGAGAGAGAAAGAGATATATAATTATTTTATTTATATAAAATACCACCATGGTGTTGGGAGTGTCTCATACTGGTCACTGGAAGTTCAACATGGCACCTCATGGCAAAGAACTCTCTGAGGATCTGAAAAAAAAAAAAAGAATTGGGCTAGGCTATAAGAAGATTGCCAAGACCCTGACACTGAGCTGCAGCATGGTGGCCAAAACCTTACAGCGGTTTAACAGGACAGGTTCCACTCAGAACAGGACTCGCCATGGTCGACCAAAGAACTTGAGTGCACGTGCTCAGTGTCATATCCAAAGGTTGTCTTTGGGAAATAGATGTATGAGTGCTGCCAGCATTGCTGCAGAGGTTGAAGGGGTGGGGGGTCAGCCTGTCAGTGCTCAGACCATACACTGCACTCTATCAAATTGGTCTGCATGGCTGTTGTCCCAGAAGGAAGCCTCTTCTAAAGATGATGCACAAGAAAGCCCACAAACAGTTTGCTGAAGACAAGCAGACTAAGGACATGGATTACTGGAACCATGTCCTGTGATCTGATGAGATCAAGATAAACTTATTTGGTTCAGATGGTGTCAAGCGTGTGTAGCGGCAACCAAGTGAGGAGTACAAAAACAAGTGTGTCTTGCCTACAGTCAAACATGGTGGAGGGAGTGTCATGGTCTGGGGCTGCATGAGTGCTGCTGGCACTGGGGAGCTACAGTTCATTGAGGGAACCATGAATGCCAACATGTACTGTAACATACTGAAGCAGAGCATGATCAGTATGCAGTATTCCAGCATGATAATGACCCCAAACACACCTCCAAGACGACCACTCCCTTGCTAAAGAAGCTGAGGGTGAAGGTGATGGACTGGCCAAGCATGTCTCCCGAAATAAACCCTATTGAGAATCTGTGGGGCATCCTCAAACGAAAGGTGGAGGGGCACAAGGTCTCTAACATCCACCAGCTCTGTGATGTCATTATGGAGGAGTGGAAGAGGACTCCAGCGACAAACTATGAAGCTCTGGTGAACTCCATGCCCAAGACAGTTAAGGCAGTGCTGGATAATTTTGGTGGCCACACAAAATATTGACACTTTGGGCCCAATTTGGACATTTTCACTTAGGGGTGTACTCAATTTTGTTTCCAGTGGTTTAGACATTAATGTCTGTGTTTAGTTATTTTGAGGGGACAGTAAATTTACACTATTACACAAGCTGTACACTCACTACTTTACATTGTAGCAAAGCGTCATTTCTTCAGTGTTGTCACATGAAAATATATAATCAAATATTTACACAAATGTGAGGTGTGTACTCACTTTTGAGAGATACTGTATAAATTTGCATACTAAACATAATATATTTTTTTCAATGCTGCTAAGATATAAATATTTATTTCACTGTAAAGATGCTCTCAAGAGAAAAAATCTTGCAGAAACATTTGTTGGAATATAATTTTTACTGTCAAGAAAATACTGCACCGTACACTCATAAAAAAGTAAATATTTGATGTTATTTTTCAGTATATTTTCTAACATTTAGAAATTTCTCTCTAATACCCTTCTAATTTAGGGTTAGGAATGAATGGGTAAAATTTCATAAATTCAGGTTATCAAGAAAGAGAAAATGTGATTATAGTGCTTAAAGAAAAGATTTTGAGACAAATGGTTTAGAAAATGCATAAATGTGTAAGTTTCCACAGTAGTTTGTAATGTTTATAAATGAAATACATATGGTACAAATACATGATGTAAATAAAGAAAATGCTTAATGTATAATGCATAATTGACACATAATGTACGTTGACGTATATCAGGAAATTAGCTTTTCTCTTTGTTAAGCCTTCTTTATGGAGGTTTTACAGTGGTGTGAAAAAGTGTTTGCCCCTTCCTCATTTCCTGTTCCTTTGCATGTTTGTCACACTTAAGTGTTTCTGAACATCAAACCAATTTAAACAATAGTCAAGGACAACACAAGTAAACACAAAATGCAATTTGTAAATGAAGGTGTTTATTATTAAAGGTGAAAAAAAATCCAAACCATCATGGCCCTGTGTGAAAAAGTGATTGCCCCCCTTACTATAACTGTGGTTGTCCACACCTGAGTTCAATTTCTCTAGCCACACCCAGGCCTGATTATTGCCACACCTGTTCACAATCAAGGCATCACTTAAATAGGAGCTGCTTGACACAGTAAGGTCCACCAGAAGATCCTTAAAAGCTACACATCATGCCGAGACCCCAAGAAATTCAGGAACAATTGAGAAAGAAAGTAATTGAG
>JAFFST010050092.1:8654-18938 GCA_022414735.1 Noturus placidus | reverse complement strand
CCCTCATACTGGTCACTGGAAGTTCAACATGGCACCTCATGGCAAAGAACTCTCTGAGGATCTGAAAAAAAGAATTGTTGCTCTAAATAAAGATGGCCTAGGCTATAAGAAGATTGCCAAGACCCTGACACTGAGCTGCAGCATGGTGGCCAAGACCGGTTCCACTCAGAACAGGCCTCGCCATGGTCGACCAAAGAAGTTGAGTGCACGTGCTCAGCGTCATATCCAGAGGTTGTCTTTGGGAAATAGACGTATGAGTGCTGCCAGCATTGCTGCTGAGGTTGAAGGGGTGGGGGGTCAGCCTGTCAGTGCTCAGACCAAATGCCGCACACTGCATCAAATTGGTCTGCATGGCTGTCGTCTCAGAAGGAAGCCTCTTCTAAAGATGATGTACAAGAAAGCCCACAAACAGTTTGCTGAAGACAAGCAGAATATGGACATGGATTATGAGACCAAGATAATCGTATTTGGTTCAGATGGTGTAAAACGTGTGTGGCGGCAACCAGGTGAGGAGTACAAAGACAAGTGGGTCTTGCCTACAGTCAGGCATGGTGGTGGGAGTGTCATGGTCTAAAGGCTGCATGTCAACATGTTCTGTGACATACTGAAGCAGAGCATGATCAGTATGCAGTATTCCAGCATGATAACGACCCCAAACACACCTCCAAGATGACCACTGCCTTGCTAAAGAAGCTGATGGTGAAGGTGATGGACTGGCCAAGCATGTGTCCAGACCTAAACTGTATTGATCCCAATTTGGACATTTTCACTTAGGGGTGTGCTCACTTTTGTTGCCAGTGGTTTAGACATTAATGTCTGTGTGTTGAGTTATTTTGAGGAGACAGTAAATGTACAATGTTACACAAGCTGTACACTCACTACTTTACATTGTAGCAAAGTGTCATTTCAGTGTTGTCACATGAAAATATATAATCAAATATTTACAAAAATGTGAGGGGTGTACTCACTTTTGTGAGATACTGTATATTGGATACTTCCGACCGCAACTGTACACTCACTGGCTTCTTTATTAGGACTACATGTGCATCTGCTGATTCATGAAATTATCCAATCAGCCTATTATGTTGCAACAGCGCAACTCATAAATCTTGCCGGTACAAATTAAGAGCTGCTGATCTCCTGGGCTTTTCATACACAACAATCTCTAGAGTTTAAACAGAATGGTGCAGAAAAAAAAAAAAAAAAAACACCCAATGAGCAGATGCTTTTGGGAAGATTTGAGCTGACAGGAAGACTACAGTAACTCAAATAACCACTCTTTACACCCATGATGAGCAGAAAAACATCTCAGAATGCACAAGAATATTTGGGCGCATAGTCTACAACAGGAGAAGACCACATTGGTTTCCATTCTTGTCAGCCAAGATCAGGAATGTATAATGATAATTGGATAATTGCATGAATGAGCAAGTGTCCAGCTGTTCCTAATAAAATGATTACTATGTGTATACAGTATTACATTCAGAAAGGGAAGAGTAAGCTTATAAACTTGTTTTCCCCTTCACTATTAATATACTGACATATACAATCTAAGCATTTTTTTTCCAGTAATAAAGGAATTTCTGTGAAAATTAATCAACTAAATGTATTGCTTTTAGAAATTTAAATGGTTTATCAAATTCTTTTTGTCTTTAATTTATGCACATTTATATACTCAACCATATAAGCCTGACTTTTCTCCTCATTAGAATGCTTGAAGGGCAACATGTTGTGGTAGCAGGTTGTGTTGCTGCTTCACACCTCCAGGGTCTCAGGATTGATCATGAGCTGGGGTTACTGTCTTTGTAGCGTTTCCACATGGGTTTCCTCCAGGTTTTCCAGTTTCTACCCACCTTCTAAAAACATGCTGGTAGCTCTGATATAACAAAAAAAAATTGCCCCTAGGTGTGAACGAGTGTGTGAATATGTGTGTGTGAAAATAGTGTACAAGTGCCCTGTGAAGGACAGGCATGATATATCCTCACCTCACACCCAGTGTTGTTGGGATAGGCTCCAGATCCACTGTCATCAAGATAAAGTGGTTACTGAAGATCAATCAGTGAAACGTTTCATGAATTCAGACAAATTATGGTGCATATATGCCATGATACAATATAATTTTAAGGTGTTTTAAGGCGTCTTCACTCAATTCCCAAGGTCTTTTACACTAGTTTGTATGGAAACAAGTTTTGAACCCAGATTTTTAAATAAAAAAATAAATAAAAAAATAAACAAACGATATTTTTATCCATTTATAGTTACAATTAATGTTGTGGAACATTTTCAAATCATATTCGTATTAACAATATAAACAGTTGTTCCGACACCAGCTTCTAGTGTCTTTCTGTCTCTGTTTAAGTTTAAATTTGCAGCTTGTTATATTACTAAGGAATCACAAAGTGCAAAGTCCTCTGTCTTTCCTATTACAGAAAACCTAAAGGAACTGCTTTACCTCAAAGCACTGTCTTCTTTCATATTTTTTTAAATGTCTCCTTACAGAACGGTTCATCAGAGCATCTCCCATGAAGTCCATGTCAATGAGTTGTTACTATAGAAACAATAGGTACTAGAGTGAGCAAAATAATATAAACCTGTGATTTGCCTTGAAGGAAGAACTACATCATAATTGTGCAAGACGTCAACATTGCTGTGGTATAAAATAATTTAATAAACTTTAATAAGGACAATAAAGAGATGTTTTCTCCTAACTGGCTAAAAGGTACACGCAGCAGAAATGGTGTACGATTTAGGTCACAGTGGATCTGGAGCCTATCCCCGAAATACTGCAAAACTACCTGCGGTGCTGTCATGCTGTCCTGGAATTCATCTGTGTAAAAATAAAACAGCAATGATACTGAAGAGCTCGGACTTAAGTTGATCCTGGGTACAGGCTCAAGTAATCAGGCAAAGTGTCATAATTCAGCAACTAGACATCAACCATGAATTCAAACTTCCTGTTGTGTCATTATGTCATACAGGACATTGAATAAAGTATTATGTTGTGGGATGGGTTTGTCCTCATCCTCGCATAAGGCAAAGCAGTGGAGCATGGATAAAATGCGTTCGGTAAAGGTTCGTTCTTGCCAACACAGAACTGTTAATGACATTTTACTGGCAACTACAGTATAAGGCTGCAGGACAGAGCTCCACTGTAGCGGAGTAGGAAATCTAGGCAGCACAAGTGCATTAAAAAAAGCACCTCAGGACTTCCTGGGATGTCTGACAGAGCAAGCAAATGTTTTTGCTCACGCTTAAATCTTAATTAAGAAGCAGTGACCTCCGTGTCAATCCGCTGCCAGTCGAGTGAACGGGCATCTGTGTACAGCTACCACCTGGCACTGGCAGAGGAACACAGGCAGTCGCCGGGGGCAATGGAGACTGCCATCCCTCTACTTCTTTCTCCCTCTTTCTCTCTCTTCTTTCAGTCTCTCACTGTCTCTCATCCGTGTGATCAGAGACAGATTGCTAAGTTTGGTACTAATGGGATGTAGCGTGTGTGCGTGCATGTGTGTTCACAGTCTCTCACTCCCTTGGCATCTGCTGTTAACTGATGTCATCTGAGCCCTGGGCTCTGGT
The DNA here is from genome assembly GCA_022414735.1 of Noturus placidus. Taxonomy (NCBI): domain Eukaryota; kingdom Metazoa; phylum Chordata; class Actinopteri; order Siluriformes; family Ictaluridae; genus Noturus; species Noturus placidus. The sequence goes on along the minus strand of JAFFST010050092.1, from coordinate 15,362 downwards.
ATGGAGTAGACAGACTCAGCTGGAGATGCTTAAGGAGACGGGCAGTAATTGTGCCCACCTACCCTCACTGGAAAAGAGACTAGAAAGAGGAGAAGTGTAGTAATAAGGAGAGAAAGCAAGAAAGGAGATATGAGTAAATATGAGAAGAAATTTAAATGCAACAGAATCATACATGTATAAGAAAGCAAAATACAGTAAGTGAAAGTTTTTAAGTGCACCTATTTTGGTTATGAAACCTGCCTAATTTTGTTTTAAAGGTCTCAAACAATAGATTTATATACATCCAAGGTCAAAAAACACTTTAATGTGCTCATAATTTAAACTAAAGCACCACCCCAAGTTCAAAGATCTGTTCTAAAGGATTCATTCTAAACTCCTCCTTTCAGAGAGCAAACTCTGCTCTGATTGGTCAGATGTCCTAGTCTGTTGTGTTTTGTCTACTGCTGTCTACGTAGATTAATACAGGAAGTAAGTCTGGAATTACTACCGACTCGTTTCAGCTCTTCGGAATCAGTTCCTTCTTTTAGGAGTCAATAACTCCGTTTATCATGCACTTTTTTTACATTTTACATTTTTACATTTTACATTCACAAACAGCTATATAACACACTACCTGAAAGCCAATATTTGAAAAACCATAATAAGTGCACTTTAAACTTTAAAATAAAATGGACTAGTGTCCAGTTCAGAGTGCGTTCCCACCTCACGCATTCTGGGATATGCTCCAGATTCACCATGACTCTGACATGGATAAAGTGGTTACTGAAAGTGAATGAGTTAAAATGTGTGCTGTGACGTTGTTTATTTTATTTAATTGCTTATTTTTGGATGTTTCTTTCCTATTTTTCTCCCTAATTTGGTCATCTGCCAATGACCTCCCACCAGCCAACTCTAATAAAACAGCTACCAATTAGGAAGGACAAAGTCTAACGCGTTCTTCATGTGCACTCAGACAAGTGTATTAAGTGTGCTAAAAGGACGTTCACTATGAGTAAACTGTGAATAAGAATCCTGAGATAAGCACAGGACAGTCTTTTTTTATTACATTATTACATCAACAGCACTTATGTAAAAAATCCCTGCTCCTAACACACATGCAGCAGGTAATGAAGGTGTCTGGATTGCAGTTGACATGAAGAATAGAGCAAAAAAAAAAAAGTGATGTACATGACAGCTAGAATGAGTGTTACGCTACAGTTATTTCTCATACTGTTCCTCTATATGTACCATACATAATGGTTACGAATAGAGCTGAAAGTGTGTGTGTGTGTGTGAGTGTGTGTGTGTGTGTGTGTGTGTGTGTCCCACTGAGAACAAAATCCTGTGGTTGATGTTTTATTCATGACAGGAGGCTTGTAAAAATCTCTGCATGAGAAAAGTGTAGATGTTTCATTATTTTCTTGAAGGGAGTTCTCAGTCTGTAATGATGCATCGAAGGACACGTAGTGCTGCTCCCTCACACATGTGCAGCTTGAATTGAGGCCAGTTTGATACACGCCCACACTAATGCCAGTTGCTATGGTTAGCTCCGTCGCCTTCGTCCCTTTCCTATTTTATGGCGTTCTACACGGATGCGAGTTTTATCACTTGTCTTACCTCGTATGCAACACCACAACATTTGCTCTTCACTTCACGTTTCCTTGAGAGCCATGTACTGTAAACCCATGTGTAAAAGGTGAGATGCACATTAATGCTCTCTAACTCAAACACATTTCCACATTCTCTGTAAAAATTCTCTGCAATTACACAGATGATCAAAATCGACTCATCTTGTCTCGACTATATAGTGCTGACTGTGGTAATTATCCTCATTTATTCATATTTATTTATTGGCGTATCTGTTATTTTGCTTGTAATTCTGTGTTTGTTTACTGCCATGAATTACAGTCTGTGGGAACTCATCATACAGGCATATTATGGAGACGTGATGAATGACATTGACATGAAATTATGCATTAAACTTAATAAAATGAGAAACAAGACTAACCGTGGACCATAAACTATCAAATAAATCAAATGTATGCAGGGGTTAAATAGGAATGGTACTCAAGAAAGCTGCTTTTTAGATTCAACCTTAAGTTATTTCGAATAATAAGTGGAGCTGAGCTCTGGTACTGTAATTTAAAGGAGACCTATTTTGAGCCTGTTTACAAGATGTAATATAAGTCTCGGGTGTCCCCAGAATGTGTTGAAGTTTCCATGGATCATTTATTATACCATGCTGAAAATGCCCCTTTTTGGGTAGAAGCAATAACATGATGTTTTTGTGTTGTGTCTCTTTAAATGTAAATAATAATTTATATAGCGTTTTTTACAATGGTACATTGTCTCAAAGCAGCTTTACAGAAATATCATTTTTACATTTACAAGCGACTTACTAATGAGAGCACATTCACACACCAATGGTAGCAGAGCTGCCATGCAAGGTGCTAGCTTGCCATTGGGGGCAACTTAGGGTTCAGTGTCTTGCCCAAGGACACTTCAGCATGGGATCACCCGGGCCGGGATTCGAACCGCCAACCCCACGGTTAGTGGATTAGTGGACAACCCGCTCTACCGACTGAGCCACAGCCGCCCTATGTGAGCTGCTGCTCCCCGCCCCCTTTGTGGAAGAGAGCTGTGACTTTACAACTAGTAATGGGAAGTTCGGATCATTTTTCTGACTCGGATCTTTGAATCTCGTTCAGCAAAATGAACAAATCTTTTTGCGAGTCATTTCGTTCATTTCAGCAGAATATAATTAAAATGTTACGTGTTATATTCCCCAACACATCTAGTACTTAATAAACTATCAACTAAACTATAGGTTAATGCAGTCATGTCCGAATTATAAGAAACAGAAATGATTAATTAATAGCTTAGCATTAGTTCACCTTACCTCCCTATCTGAGTCCTTCTTTTGTCATGTCACATTTGTCACGTCTGTTCCCCGTAAACAGAAATGATTACTTCACGTCTCGTGTCTTTGGGTTCGAATAATTCGTTCATCCCGTGACCGCCTCATAGGCTGAATGCAGTGGAGCTGTGATGTGAAGAACGTACGACTCGGACCCAAAGACTCATGAGATGAACTAATCATTTCTGTTTCCGGTATTGCATGGTGCTTTGCCCATGCGGCTGTCACCAGAAGAACGAAAGACTCGAACCTGAAGACTCGAGACGTGACCTGATCATATCTGTTACCTATACAGAACCTATGAGGATGTTGCAGTGCATGCGTGGCCAAAAATGAACAAATCACTCTCTGAGACAACTCATTGTTCCCAAGTCATATAAAAAATTTGTTCAAAATGCACGAATCGTTCATGAACCACACATCACTACTTCAAATACTACAGCGAATGATCCATTACAGCTTGTGATTCGGATACTAAAATCATTCACCTAAAATGTACACAGTTTTCAAAAAGACTTTGAAATCTTACTGTATTGTGCGTAATAGATGCTCGGTTATGAATTATACTGACAGTAAGCGTTTTTGGGTTAAAAATAAAAATGACGACATAGCATGGGTCTCCGTGAATACAATCAGAGACAATGGTAACTTTAGCCGCATTAGCCATGGAATTTGCTAACAAGCACATTCATAAAGGCGATTTGCAAACATTCATAAAATATAAAGTGCAATAATTACATCTTCTGGATATGTAGCTGGATCACGAACAGTTGATCCATGCTTCAGAATTAAGTTTTTAGCAAATCCTATTTTGTATTGACACATTGTTCACAAAGCAGTCTGGGGTAAAATGATTCATGCAAACATATATGAATTTAGGTATTTTTGGGGCTATTTATTTTCCTTCGAAAATAAAACTTTTCCACTGCCTCTTCAGTGGATCTGATGTCGGAGTGCATGAAGACTCTTATGCTCATTCTTAGACCCAACAACAGAACATTTATAACGCTCACGAAGCTGAGACATTCTTCTTAGCACTGTAGCTGTTCCAGCATGGGGAACATGGCAGACTCTGTACAGTTCACTCAATGGAGGATCTACGCTAATAAGGCAGAGGCCCTGTCTGGGGCTTGTTCCAACGTGACGTCATGTTAGGGAAAAAAATTAAACGGCTCAATTTGAGTGTTACGCCTCACCAGTAGATGGCAGTACAACACTGCCATACGGACTCAAGTCACGTGATTCTTTGTTTTGGTTCTCTTTCGTTTCATGTGTTGAAGTTGTATTAAGTTCATGAACGGCCCCAAGTGTTTTCGGTTCTAGTTTAATCATGTGCTTTATTTAAACCCTTTGATTTCTGCACACGGGGTGCATTATTGTTTGTGTACTGAGTGATATATGATATATATATAGGTTATATGATGCTTGTGCGTAAGAAGTCAGTATCCCGATTTTAGCGACTTAGCCGTAAATGCATAGCCGTTGAGGTAGCATGCTAAGTGCTTTTCGTTTATGTTTTGTTCTGATGATAAATAAAGAGACTCTTGCGCCTACTTGCAGCTCCCGTTTCGCAACATTGAGACACTGTTTACTGTCTATTTTTACCATTGTATGGTGGTTGTGAACACACTCTGCCGACACAGATTTATATTCAAACACCATTTAAAAGTAAATTTTGCATAATGGGTCCCCTTTAATAAAAATGTAAATTATCACATAGCATAATACTGATAATACAGTTTCATATTGCTTCACAGAGACATGCTATAATTTTAAAATTGCATGTTTACAGCTAAAGGCAATTGTTAACAGCCGAGTATATACAGTACATCTGACCATTGAAGCAAGATGTATTCATTTCAGTACTGTAAAGGCTTTACACCACTTTGAAATATCATATGTCCATAATGTCACTGATGTTGAGAATGAATTATATTATTTCATTCCTCTTCATTAACTACTATATCCAGGTCAGGGTCAATGGGGAGCTTGAGCCTATCTCAGGAACTATCCTTGGGGAAGATAAGTGTAGACATTCCACTAACAAGCATGATTTTTTGGCGGTGTGGGAAACCGAAGAACCCAATGACAACGCATGTGTACATAGAGAGAACATACAACACTCAAAATAGAAGCTAAACTATGACATTGTGCTACTAAATAATACATAAACTGTCAGCACCGAACGATGGATGGATGGAGGGTTAGTTGGATGGATGGATGGATGGATGGATGGTTGGATGGATGGATGGAAAACAAACAGGCAGATGTAACAGTAAACTATAATAGAAAGAACTGAATGATTGATTGTGACACTCCTACCACTGACAGGAAATTGTAGGCACTATAATTTCCTGCAAGTCATCATTTTCCCTCAAGCCAGTACAAACCTGTTGGTCAGCTCTCCCATTCAACCCTTTCTGTTCATTCTTTTGTCTGTAATAGTCAATACTGTATATCATAATCTAGTGTCTTGCTCACAGGTGTCCTTTTTGTTTTTCTTTGGCCATTTATCGAGCTTGAGGTATTTATTATTATTGCTGAACATGGAAAGCTTCTTGAATACTAAGCAATCACAGGATTCCTGCCTGTAGGTTTTGCTCTGCACATCTCTCAACCGTGAGAAACCTACTAGTATTTTAAAGTCTAGTCATTAGTTCTGTGAAATTGTGTTCTATTTAAATGCAGTGAAAGACATCAACACGTTATCTATAAGCAACTAGTATTTATTGATTTCATTTGCATTTAATGAAAAATATAATAAATAAAATTTTTCAATAGAAAATGAGTAACGACTCTGATCATAAACATCATCCATATCAGTCTCTCTAGTTTTATCACTTGAGGTAAATGTCATTGGCATTTGACCAACAATACAAACAGGACTTTCATAACTGTCTCCTGACTTGACTGATTACTGTTTGGTCTGATATGAGTGCTGAAATAATTGTCAATTAACTCAATGAGTTTTGTAATATTGGCATTATGTTAGAATTCAAATGTATATTTATACCGTCATTTTGGGGTAATGCAGTATTGTGCAAAAAGACAAATACAAAGAAATTCTGTAAAGCAAACATGCACTCAAAAAGGATAAAATCCAACATTTGTCCCTAAAAAATTACTATAATGAGAAGTAAACTGTAACGAACTCCACAAAGTCTAAATTTGCCATGACCGCACTCTTTTTAAAAATGCATCAGGAGTCTCAGGTACACTTTGGGATGTTTTATTAGGAAATTGGCTGATTGATTGAATTGGGGAGCTCTGTTACAGCTCTTCTGGTGACTGTCATACTGACATACAAACATTTTTCTGTAATATATATACAGTGGTGTGAAAAAGTGTTTGCCCCCTTCCTCATTTCCTGTTCCTTTGCATGTTTGTCACACTTAAGTGTTTCGGAACATCAAACCAATTTAAACAATAGTCAAGGACAACACAAGTAAACACAAAATGCAATTTGTAAATGAAGGTGTTTATTATTAAAGGTGAAAAAAAATCCAAACCATCATGGCCCTGTGTGAAAAAGTGATTGCCCCCCTTACTATAACTGTGGTTGTCCACACCTGAGTTCAATTTCTCTAGCCACACCCAGGCCTGATTATTGCCACACCTGTTCACAATCAAGGCATCACTTAAATAGGAGCTGCTTGACACAGTACGGTCCACCAAAAGATCCTTAAAAGCTACACATCATGCCGAGACCCAAAGAAATTCAGGAACAATTGAGAAAGAAAGTAATTGAGATCTATCAGTCTGGAAAGGGTTATAAAGCCATTTCCAAAGCTTTGGGAATCCAGCGAACCACA
>JAFFST010050091.1:57512-67983 GCA_022414735.1 Noturus placidus | reverse complement strand
ATTCAGTACTTGTTTCCCCTACTGTATGGCCATTAAAAGGCTGACAAAAAAAAAAAAAAAAAAAAAAAAAAAAAACATATATGGCCTGGCAGAATTTGAATGAAACTTCTAGTGAAATTAATTCACATCTGTTGAATTGAAAAAAGAATAAAAGTGTACTTTTTATGTGTTATCAGTATTGCCGTAGCTAAGTGTCAAAAGTTCTGTAGCTAAACAGTTGATATTAGCACCTCTGTATAAAGTAATACTGGATGATTTATGTAAGGCTAATGTTTCAACCGGAGATGGCAAATATCTTTACAGGTCTAGTAGCCTGTTTGTTAGGGCCCCGTAGTGTTGACTACAGTCTGTCTATTGTGCAGAAATAAGCTTTCGTATAAAGAAAATAGCAACAATATCAACAAAAGCTGCATATCTTCTTTCAACATAATAAATTATCTATCTGCATAGGAACTTTGAGGTTTCTCTTTCTCACATTGTTGTGGAGCTTTTAATAGCTGAACAAGGTGAACAGATGTGTCACGTCAGAACTTGTTTACACCCTGCCAGGACTCCCAGTGTAATGTGGTCAAGTACAACCCCAATTCTGAAAATTGCGACAGTATGATAAATGCAAAAATACTAATAAAAAGAGTCATTTGACAATTCAGTTCACCCTGGACTATATTGAAAACACATTATTAATACATTATGTTTTACTTTGTGAATTTAATTTTTTTTTTTAATATACACTCATTTCAAATCTGATGACTGCAACACACTCCAAAAAAGTTGGGAGAGTAGACTGTTTACCATTGTGTAACATCACCTATTCTTTTAATAACACTGGGCACTGAAGACACCAGTTGGTTAAGTTTAGCAAGCAGAATTTTCCCCCAGTCATATCACTTTTAGTCCTAAATTGTACCTGTCCCAACTTTTTTGGAACATGTTGCATGCATAAATTTCACAATAAATGTTTACCTTCAAAAACACTATGCAGTTGATTAGATAAAACCTCAAATACCTTGTCTTTATGCATTTACAAATCACTCCTCTCCTGTTTTTATTAGCATTTTCCATATTGTCCAAACTTTATTTTTTGAACTGGGGATGTATTTGGGACATCACAAACCAAATATTTTACCAAAAAAAAATGTGTTCCAACAAGTCAATAATAAAATACAGCCTATAAGTAGAAACAATAGTTATATAATAGTTTATGTGGTAAAAAATAAACCTTTTTAAACCATGATCTATTATGGTACTTTTCTGTCCTTTCATTTAAGTGAGAGGTCATTGGAATGCAGTGCTTAAAATTTTGGGACAGTAAGAAAAAAACAAAGAAAATTACCCTATTTTTAATGCCCTATTTTACCCCCTCTGTTTAATCTGTAATGTTTTCAGTCTTGTCTTGGAATTAATTATTGTGATATAGAAAAGCATTTCAACAGAAAGCTGTTGCCCTGTTATCTGTTGGAACTATTATGACTCCACTTATTTACGAAACCCATATCTCAGCCAAATTAATTACTATAATGCCCTTACTAAAACTAAAACTAAAGTAAAATCATACTCAAATTTGCATTTTTAACATTACTATAAAGCACTAAGTAAAACATCTTAGTGTTATGAATATGCTGTAAGTAAAAAAACAAAAATAACTTGCAAGAGAAGGACAAATATATTATAGTGATTTCAACCAGACTCTCATACATGTAAAGACAGAGTCATATTAAACCACTACATTTCCATAAGAATGTGAAATAATATAGTAGTTTGACACTAATTATCCTGTCATGCCCTTTGAGTTGCTGCTCATGAGAACTGCTGATGAACTGATGCACCTGTAATCTCACTGGTCACATTTTACAGTTACCCTTTTCTACTGATGAGGGCTTTAAAGAGCTAATTGGCTTTTGAAATTGGTCAGAAATTTTGACATTTTAAGCCACTAAGCAAATACAGCACATAGCTTGTTTTGGGTTGGTATTTTACATTGGGGGTGTATTCTGAAATGCATATCCATAATGGACATAAATATTAATGTAGTGAAGAAGTAGGAATAAACTCACCTCATGCTTTGTCAACAAGGTGTTCTTTTGAAGTGCTTCTGGGCTAGCTTTGTTTTCCTCTTCTATGCTCTCATGATGTATCTTAGAAGCTTGGGATATATCTTTGATATAATTCGTAGTAAACCCATGAATGTGATTATCCAAATTCAAACTCTCCTTCTCAGTCTTAATATGCAATGAAGGTGTTTCCTGGAAAAAGTGTGTATTTACATAATGGTTTCCAATTTGATTTTGATTATCTGTTGGCATAGGTACAAGCTGATCTGGTATGCTACCACAGACCCCTGACGCTGTGTCACATTTTTGTGGCAGTGTTTGTGGGAAATGGCATTGTGCTTCTGTATTAACAGCCAGGATTTCTTTTTCAACACTTATGTCATTGATTTTCTTAGAGGAGATCTCAGGTGATTTTTTGCTCTTGCCAAAGAATATATCCTTTAGGGAATGAAATACTGAGCTGAGTGCAGACTTGTGCTGATATTCTATTTTTTTGTATAATGTCTTTGTTTCAGAAGCAACTTCAGTTCTATGTTCAGACTCGAGCTGTTTAACATTTTCTTCTTCTTTTCCCAATGATCTCTCTTGTTCTCCTTCCGAGCAACTTTCCCACTCCTGATGCCTTCCTTGAGCTTTCATCTTTTCCCCCTCTTCCCCCTCTGGGTCAACCTCATTTTCTCTTTCCCTTTCTTGAATGGTGCTGGCTTTAGTGCTTGTGGTCTCTTGTGCCTGATGTGTAGTCTTTTGATGTTCTTCCCCAAATTTTAATTGCAAGGACTCTACCAAAATCTTTGCCAGGCTCATTCCCTCATGTGTATCCTTTCCTTCTCTTGAAGCTTGGCTAGATTGAGTGGTAAAAGCTTCATCAAATCCATTGGAGATCATGATACTATTTCTGCTTACTTTCTCTTTCGTAGACAGGGTGGTGCCACCAATTTCTGCCTTTTCAGAATCGTAGATAAGCTGTTGATTACCATTCTTTTGACCTACATCTGAGCTCATATGCTGACTGTCATTTTCTGGACTTCTATCAGATCTCATCGGATATTTGTAGACCTTCACTGAAAGCCAATTCAACTCGTCATTAAGTGCTGCTGGCTGTTCATCAGTTATTTCCCCCTCTTTTTCTTTATTGTTTTCTCCAACCTGGATAGATGATGAGTTGTTTACTAGACCTTCAGTCCATGTAATATTGTTCTGGCTGCTGCTCAGTTGCTCCTGTAGAATGTTCTCCTTCTCTTGGAAGTAACTGTGTTCTAACTCTCTTCGTTTTAACTCAGCCTTCTGCTTGAGTTTGGCAAAGAACCTCTGGTGTATTTTGTATTCACTCATGGTGCCCACCTCTAATACCCCAGAACAAGAGACAATGCCCTTGCTGTTCCTTGCAGATGCCTGATAAATGGCTGCATCATCCGCTGTGCAGCTAAAAAGAAATTAACAAATCACTATATAGTAATTAAGTAAGAATGATGTACCAATATTTGGAATTATGTCACACTGCTAAACAAAATACAGTTAGTTTAATGTGAATATTAAGGTCAAACAATGCAAAGGTTTTTGATTATTCATTTTTGAAATAAGAAAGGTTACATAAATATTGCCATCTACTAGAAAATTTGTAAAAGTCAGATCTGCTCAACATACTTGTAGATATGGAGTGTATGGATTTTGCCATTGCGAAAAATTTCATATTTGGGAAGACCACAATATCTGTCTAATTCCATGTCATCTTTATACCAAGTCAGCTCAGGAACTGGGTAGCCTATGAATAGGAAGACAATCCAAGAAATTGTTTCATGAACACTTAAATGTAACAGGAAAATTATGTTTTTTGCAAATATCCATCAATATTGAAAGAACAGACAGTGTAGTCAATATTTATGTAATAATGAATTTTGAACAATTAACATCTTGTACAACCCAAAACATACGGACTAATGAGAAGGAAACGTTATGTTTATTTGTTTGTTTTGTTTATTGTTGTAGTTTTTGCCATGTCTGTTTATTTTGCAGAATTAAATGTAATAGTCAAAAGTGCTTAGAGTTTTTAAAGCTAGCTGTTTTCTTCTGTTAATTATCCTCAAATACAGCAAATACACAATTAAAAGCATATTTAAATTAATGATTATTTAACTTCAGAATGATGATAAAACACTATTAATACTACAGTGTATCAGAAATGGGACAGATAATATTTATTGCCATTAGAGTTATCGATGTGGTGCTTGAATGTTAGGATTTTATATATTTCTGCATTAGTATGACCTAAAACATCATCAGATTTTCACATATGTCCTAAAAGTAGATAAAGTGAACCCAATTAAACAAATGAGACACAAATCTCATTTATTTATTGAGGAACATGATCTAATATTACATATCTGTGAGTGGCAAAAGTGTGTGAACCTTTGCTTTTAGTATCTGGTGTGACCCCCTTGTGCAGCAATAACTGCGACTAAATGTTTACAGTAACTGTTGATCAGTCCTGCAAATTGGCTTGAAAGAATTTTAGCCCATTCCTCAGTACAGAACAGCTTCAACTCTGGGATGTTGGTGGGTTTCCTCACTTGAACTGCTTGCTTCAGGTCTTTCCACAACATTTGTATTGGATTAAGGTCAGGATTTTGACTTGGCCATTCCAAAACATTAACTTTATTTTCTTTAACCTGTGTGCTTAGGCTCGTTGTCTTCCTGTATGCCCCACTTTCTCTTGAGATTCAGTTCACAGACAGATGTTTTCACATTTTCCTCAGAACTTGCTGGTATACTTAAAAATTTATTGTTCCATCAATGATGACAAGTAGTCCAGGTCCAGATGCAGCAAAACAGGCACAAACCATGCTACTACCACCACCATGTTTCACAGTTAGGATAGAGTTCTTATGCTGGAATGCAGTGTTTTCCTTTCTCCAAACATAATGCTTTACATTTAAACCACAAACTATATTTTGGCTTCATCCATCCTCAAAATGTTTATTTTTAATAGCCTTCTGGCTTGTCAGCGTGATATTTATCAAACTGCAGACAGGTAGAAGTGTTCCTTTTGGAGTGGCTTTCTCTTTGCAATCATGCCATGCACACCATTTTTGTTCAGTGTTCTCCTGATGGTGGACTCATTAACATTAACATTAGCCAATGTGATAGAGGCCTTTATATGCCTGGGTTCCTTTTAGACTTCAATGACTATTACAAATTTTGCTCTTGGAGTGATCTTTGTTGGAGGACTTGAATTTCCTCAATTTGTACACAATCTGTCTGACTGTGGATTGGTGGAGTCCAAACTCTTTAGAGATGGTTTTGTAAACTTTTACAGCCTGACAAATTCTCTTTTTCTGAGGTCCTCAGAAATCTCCTATGTTCATGCCATGATACACTTCCACAAGCATGTGTTGTGAAGATCAGACTTTGATAGATCCCTGTTATTTAAATAATAGGGTGCTCAGTTACAACTGATTGTCATTTACATTTACATTTACATTTATTCACTTAGCAGACGCTTTTATCCAAAGCGACTTACAAATGTCATCCCATTAATTGAAAACGCCTGACTCTAATTTCACCTTCAAATTGGATACTAAACCTAGAGGATCATATACTTTGTCACTCACAAATATGTAATATTGGATCATTTTCCTCAATAAATAAATGACCAAGTATAATATTTTTGTCTCATTTGTGTAATTGGGTTCTCTATGTCTATTTTGGGGCTTGTGTTAAAATCTGATTCTGTTTTAGGTCATATTTATGCAGATTAAAAAAAATTCATTGAATTTCTTTTCTTCACATACAGTGCCTCCAGAAAGTATTCATCCCCTAGTGATTATTTCTATTTTTTCTGTTTGACAACATGAAATATAAGTATATTAGATTGGTATTTTTTCTGGTCCTTCTAAAGTGATTCTCTACAGAAATGAAATGATGTAAATTATTTAGATGTCCTTTGAATTATTTCAAAACACAAAATACAAAACATGCTTAACACTTAATAAGTATTCAACCCCTTTTCTTTTAATACTTTAAATTGGGACTCGTATTAAATTTTCTTGAGGGATCACATCAAATATGCTAAAGAAGGTACATCTGTGTTAATATAAAATACACCTCTGTCCAATTGTATGATTGGACAATAAATATCACTGACAAATTAGTCCTGCTGGCATGAGGACCAAGGAACGGCCTGTGGAGCTTCGAGATGCAGTTGTTAAGGGGAAAGAAGCTAGAAAGGGTTATGAAAAGGTCAGTGAGGCTCTTAACCTTCTTAAGAGCACTGTGAAATCCATTATAACAAAATATGTATGGCAAACCCAAATATGACAAAACACAGACACTACCAAGATCAGGTCATCCTTTCAAATAGAGTGCACAGGCAACCCAAAGCTGTAGTTCATGCAAAAGACAATGGGGGTGAATACTTATCAGTTATGCTGTCTTTAGATTTTTTTTATATATATATAATTCTGAGGACATCTACATAATTTTTACATTTTATTTCTGTAGACAGTCACTTCAAAAGGAGCAGAAAAAATAATCCCATTCTAATATATTTAAATTTGACAGAAAAAAAGATAAATAATTCACTAGGGGTGAATAGTTTCTAGGGGCACTGTATCCTAGCTTTGATATAAGCTATAATCGGAGCACAATGTCAGTTGTGGTATGATTTGAACCATTTGATTAGTAGCCCAGAGCCTTAACATTTGAAGAACCACTGCCCCAGCGGTCATTTTTATGCTTGGCTAGAAGAACAACTTCTCACTCACAGTGGTTTATGATTACAGTTCTGTTTTTGCTTTTGATATCTTACTTACACATTTGAAAGTTTTGTTAGAGAGCATGTGAAAGACTGCAAAATCTCACATGCAAATATAAATTTACAAAACAGTGATCCAAGATACTTCATATTCACATACCTAAATAATGATTTTGTTTTGATTTTGTTTAATGATTTTGCATTTCATATTTACTGATCAAAAGTTATCATTTCAAAACCTCTAAATATTTGCAGTTCAATATTTGAGTTTTTGATAGCAATCTATGTACATACACATCCAGTAGTACCAAACAGCAGTGAAGGCCTACCTGTGACCATACAGGTGAATTTCACATTGCAGGCCTCTGATACTGCCTTGGACTTGATGGTAGTCTCAAAACATGGCTGAGTCTCTTCTGTCAGCTGGGACATGACAGAACAAAATGTACTCCTGAACATGAAAAACCATATAAATTGATCATTAACTCACAAGTTATCTGTGATTTCAATGTACAGGCACTTTAAAAAAAAAACATTCAGCAATGCTGTTACAACCAATCATGACTAGATATATAGGATTGAAATGGGGGTGGGGTGGGTTTGGTGGTCATTGATTTTATATTGCTATGGCTTTGGGGAGATTGTGTAGTGAATTCAGTAAACTGAAGTTGCATTAATAAATACCTTCACAGAATTTAAAAACAAGAAATATTTTTGGTGGAACTAAAGTATTTGTATAACAACCACAGTACCAGCTGCAGCTCAAATTGAATTGTCTGCTTTTTGTTTTAGGAAATACAAGGGTTGGGATGTTGGGGTGGGTATTTTGTTAGATGCCATTAGTATAAAAATATATATATATATTAATTATGGTTTACCTCATTGGTTTGTAATTTGAATACCTGTGAATTGAGTAAATATTTAGTAAATGGCAGACAAAACAACTTATGAGACATTGGTATCTCCACGTGTCTTTAATCTAAATTTTATTGTAGTTACTTAAGCAATCCTTCCATTGCTATTTTGGTATATTATCTGCAATGTCAACAATCTGTATTAATTTTAAATAATTGCTAATGATATTCCTCAGAGACACATATAAATCATATAAATTATTTTCATCATTGTATCAGTATTGTATCAGTATAGCAGCACTAGTACCATATTTTTAAACATATTTATTATGCCATTTCTAGTATTAAAATAATAACTAAATTGAACCAGGGTAGTAACGAAACAAGATCAACATAGTTTCAGTTCAAGATATTTATTTATGCTTAACTGTGTATAAGGAAAATGTTATTAGAAACTGCATAATAATTGGTACAAATAGGTTACTGTAAATATTGTACATACTTGTTCAATAATTACAGTAATAACTGACCTCCCAAACTGATCACATGATAATCAGATGATAGTATGGTATTCGGCTCCTAAACATCGACTAATCCAGTATCTGTTCTGCCACACTGGACAAGAAAAAGGCTCTCCTACCTGTTTTCAGGCCGGACACTGGAGAGGTAGTTGCGGCTATCTAAACGTGGTGACAGGACATCGTCCCCATTTTGACTACCATATCTCCCATTGCCTGAATATGAATGGGTTATTGGCCTCCGTGATGTCATTGTCTAGAAAATACTCTGGTTTGTGTAATCCAAATGAAAATGGTGGCTTCCTGTAGAATAGCTCCGTTGCTTTGGAATTTGCTACTGAACTCCTAGTAAAAAAAATACTTCACTCTACTGAGTCTGGAGCTGCTGATAGGAAAAGTATGGTTTTAACAAAGTGAATGTGATTCTAATGAACAAAGTGAACATTCTAATGGTGAACATTCAAAGTGAACATTCTAATGGTGATAAAATGAACATCAGATTATTAATAAGACAATTACACAGGTTAAGAAAGAAACTATACAAGTTTAATCAGACAGAGCACTTGGAAAAGTTATAAATAGAACTGGTTAGTTGTGAAGCTACTTTTAAGGTTGTGTGCAGTTATAGTTTTAACAAATATATGTCCACTTTAACTTTACATCACTTTACAAAAATACATTATAAAATTTACAAATACTCACCATTTGAGTGTTTTTCTAGTCGTTTAGAGTCTGTTTTTGCTGGACTAAAGCTCTGCAACTGTCAATCATGGCTGAGCATGTGGTGCCAGAAGGGCCCTATTTATAGCAGGCCTACAAATAGGTGCAAGAGCACATCACATTTTTTTAATCTAGGCACTGCTCCAAAGCCACTTGCTAGGACACTCTAAGGAAGAGTTATAATCAGTGTTATACACAGCCACTGATCACTGGCAAAATGATGCAACTTAATAACCTGTTCCTATGATCTGATTTTCCAGATGACCAGAGAGATGAACCAGTTTAGTTTAGACAGTCTAGATAGTTTCTTCTAACATAGGTTACAGTTTATAAAGGTATGGTGGAGGGGGTCTGTTTCACCAGGGGATTGGACTGTAACCTGTCTAAAAGCAGCATTCAACCTTAATTACGGCAACCCCTTTCAGATGATACTGCCACTCACTACCCTCAGCTCCCTTCCAGCGTCAACATACTTGGCCACTGCTCTAGTCCTGTTGCTTCATTTTCCAAACATAAAATGGCTCTGGTTACGGACTCTATCAGAAACACATTTTTCCATGCAAGACTCTCTCTCTCTCTCTCTCTCTCTCTCTCTCTCTATTTCTCTCTCTCTCTTTCTCACTCCCTATCACAAACACACTCACACACTCTTGGTCAACAACTTGGTCAAGGGAGAGAAACAAACTGAGAGAGAGAGTCTTTGCATTTTAACATTCCTTTATTAAACGGTTATTACCTGGACCTTTAAAGTTCCCATGTTTAAACATACATTTTGTTAAATAATATCATCAAAAATTCATTCATGACTTTTAATTGTACAAAGCACTCCTCTGCATATCTTCTGCATAGAGCTATAAAACTTTAAGTCTAAACATATGCTTGCTTTTAAAAGATTTTTTAAAACATAGCAGACATTATAATATTGCCCGGCTTCAATCATTTTCCTTCTGCTATTATAAATTGGCAAATTTGTCAATTTACTTTTATTTTTCTTTTTGTCTTGTGATATGGAAACCAGAGATAAAAAGTTAAAATGATTATCAAAAACATTAAACAGCATTAACATGTTAAAATTAACATGTTAAGCACTGACATTAAGTAAAACAATTAAAAAAAAAAACAGTTTCTCTTAATGGGCAAAATGGACATTTGTGGATTAAAGCTGAATTTAAAATGGATATAAATAGATTAAAATCAGTATAGTTTACTGCAAAAAAAATGCTAATCTTAGCAAGTTATCTTGGCAGATATTTTTGCTTCTTTCTAGAAATAAATGCTTAAAATTACCAAAATTCTCTGTCAATAGATCAAGACTATTTCAAGCTTGAAATGAGTACAAATGACTTGAAATAGGTTTAATAATAGGTTTTATTTGGTTTATTGTAATTTTCCAGTAAGAAATACTAGATACATTTGACTATATTCTAGGCATTTCCACTAGCTACGATGTATTTTTTTTTTTTTGTTATAACAATTTTTATTGATTCTCATACACTTTTCAGAGTACAACAAGATATATCAATACAGAATCAACATTTTTTTACCCCGATAACAGTTTACATATGATCAATTTACTTA